>PVKA01036602.1:0-21666 GCA_004027165.1 Ctenomys sociabilis
GGGAGGCTGAGGCAGGAGGATTGTTGTGAGTTCGAGACCAGCCTGAGCTACAAAGTGAGCTTAAGGCCAGCCTGAACTGCATAGTGAGACCCTGTCTCAAAAAGACAAAAAAAAAAAAAAAAAGATATATTATAATCAAGCCCTCCAATTTTAAAGATTAAGAGAGGATTTTCAAAGAAACAACATGCATGAATATTCCAGTTCACTTGACAACAGACCTCTCAGAAATTTTACAGGCCAGGAGGGAGTGGGAGGGGACTTTCACAATGCTCAAAGAAAAAATAGAAACTTGCTAACCAAGAATATAATCCAGCAAAGCTATTCCTTAGAAATAAAGATAATACAAAGAAATTCCTAGAAAAACAAACAAAAAATATTGAGATTAGGTCCAACCACACCTAGTCTTAACCGCTGTCTCAGCGAGCATGGTCGGGGGCGGCAGGGCAGGCCAGGGAATCAAATCTCCAGCCCCTGCACCTGCTTGCAGGCACTTTAATATCAAACTATTTGGCCGGCCCCAAGTACATAAACTTAAAAAAAAAGACGGAAAAAAGGGAACAAGCAGAAAAGAAGACGGCAACAGGAAAAGAAGTACAATACAACTAGGAAAAGGAAAGAAAGTACCAGTAGTACCTATAAATAATTACCTTAAACATAAATGGATTAAATTTTCCAATTAACACACCTAGTATAACTAAGTGGATTTTAAAAATACAAGGCCTTTTTCTATATTGCTTACAAGAAACTCACTTCCCCTCTAAAGCTTTTCCTTCATGAGCATAAAATACCTGAAACCCACAGCTTAAAGGAAGGGAGGCTTAATTCGGCTCACACTTGCAGAATTTGGGGGGATGTTTTTGATGCTAGGAATTGAACTCAGGACCTTGCACTTGCCAGGCAGGCTCTGTGCCACTGAGCTATACCCCCAGCCTTCGCTTTCAGAACTTTCCATCCACAGTTGGCAGATTCCAGGGCGGGAGCACGACCATGGAGGAGAATGATAGAACGAAGGTGCTCACCTGGTGGGCGCGCAGCCCAGGGAGGAGGACCAGGAGAGCCCGCCGCTAGCGGCGCCTCCGAGGGACCCCCTCCTCCGGGGACCCCACTTCCTCACAGCACGTTCAGCTATGACTGTCAGGGGATTCGTCTACGGATGAGCAGCACCCTCCGGATCCGATCGCCTCTCCAGGAGTTTCTTAATCCTATCAAGGTGGCAACTCAGATTCACTGAAAGGGACACAGGTAGAATGGAATCCAAAAGAAAGCAGGAGGAGCCACACTGTCTTATTACTCTTCTCTCGTTGCTGGGACAAATGCCTGACCGTCACAATGAAGGAAGGAAAGTTTTATTTAACTCGCAGTTACTGGAGGTTTCATAGTTTAAAATAGCCTGAATTATGTGGCAAGATGGGAGAGAGGGTCAGTGCCTCTGTCTTCTCCAAATGTTCCTCTCTGCCAGAGGCAGCCTCAGTAGCATTCACTGCCGCCCCACACTACAGGGGCTGGAACACAGCAGCGTCCAGGATGACCTGCTCCACACCTCAGAGAGGCTGCAGGCTGGGGGTAGCGCCAGCTGCCACTTCAAGGGTTCAAGCCTTTCTGGCCCCACCACTCCAGCGCCACCCTGGTCTGCTGGCCCCACCCCTCCAGCACCACCCTGGTCCGCTGGCCTCACCCCTCCAGCACCACCCTGGTCCGCTGGCCCGACCCCTCCAGCGCCACCCTGTCCGCTGGCCCCACCCCTCCAGCGCCACCCTGGTCCACTGGCCCGACCCCTCCAGCGCCACCCTGTCCGCTGGCCCCACCCTTCCAGCACCACCCTGTCCACTGGCCCCACCCCTTGAGCCTCCAGCTGCTCCTTAAGCCACGTGGCCCCCATGACTTACAGGAAGCCCTGGAAGAACAACATAACACACATCTATGTTAAATAAAATGGGATTTAAATGAAAATAAATTTAAAAAGAGATTACTGTATAACAACAAAGGGGTCAATTTAGCAAACAGAAGAGCAGCTCCAAGTATACACGCACCCAGTATCATAACACCCAAGGAAATACTAATCTCTCACAGCGGGAGGGCTAAGACTCCACGTCAGTATATAGTTGAGGAATAAGAAAACCTCAGTTTCACCAACGAAGAGAGACCATCTAGGCAGAAAGTTAGCATGGAAAGAGCAGAGTTAATTTACACCTTAAAACAAACGGACCCAACAGACATTAGCTGTTGATACATGTTTTTCTCACCAACATATGGGAACATTCTCCAGGATAAATCACATGACAGGCCACAAAACAAGTGTCAACAAATTTTTAACAATTAAAATCATATCGCATACCTCCCTAACTTCAGTGCAATCAAACCAATAACAAAAAACCTTTTGAAATTCTATGAATACACTGGAAATTAAACTTCTTTTAAAGAGTCACTGTATCCAGGGAGAAATGAAGACAAAAATTTTTAAACTTCTTGAAACCATTGACAATAGAGGGCCGGCCAAATAGCTCAGGGGATTAAAGCTCCTACTTAGGCAGATGCAGCAGCTCTGGGGTTCGATCCCAGGCATATAGTGCTGGTCCCGCCCTGGGGGTGTGCTGAGATGTCATTGAGACTGGGCGTGGTGTCACAGTCTGTAATCCCAGCTCTTAGGAGGCTGAACACGGTGGATCACTATGAGTTGGATCTACATAGTAAGACCTATAGACCCTTACAAAAAAATACAAAAAATAAAAATAAACTCACAAAATAAATTTAAAAAGAAAAACAAAACCTATGCAATCCAGCAAATGCAGTATCCAGGGATATGGGTGGCCTACATTCAAAAGGCAGAAAGATGACCAACAGATAGCTTCTAGCTGCATAACAATAAACTAGAAAACCTGGTTCTAGGTGGTACAATTTCAAAAAAAATCTCATATATATGTAATTATGTGTGTCTTGGGGAGCAAATAAAAGACTGAAAAGAAATTAAAGAGATACATATCTTAGTGCATTTATCCTAAATATGGTAATTTTGTATTATAACTCAGAGGGGAAAACATAAGTTACTTAATACATGGATGCTATTTCAACTCAATATTCATAGGGGATAAAATTAAAACAATATTTTTCTTACAGTAAGATCTCAAACTAATTCCAGATATATTAAAGATTTCAATGTATAGAAAATTAACACTATAAAAAATCTAAGAGAAGATATATACAAACTGGAGTACAAGGAGTATGTCTTAAAAATCAAGATTTACAAAACTGCATTGTAAGGTCCCATTAGGGAAGCGACCCATGCACTATCATTTCAAGAGAAAGAAATTGGGTACAAAACTGGCTCTTTATTTATGGAAAGGCAGCACTGTGTCTTGGTTACTCTTCTCTCCTTGCTGGGACAAATACCCAACACCCAAAATGAAGGAAGGAAAGGTTTATTTAGCTCACAGTTACTGCAGGTTTCAGTCCATACTCGGCTGGCTCCAAGGCAGAGGGGCACATGGCAGAGAGCAGCAATTCATGGCGATGGAACAACAATGCAAGGATGAGCAATGGCTAGAGAAAGTCCGTCTCTCTGTCTTGTATATTGCATTCAGGCTCTCTGCCCCAGGCTGGGGTAAGTATTCACACCCTTAATCCCAGCAGTATTAAGACCCATAATCCCAGCCTTGCATCTCACATAATCCAAGTGGATCATGACTTAATCACAAACTCTAGAAGTCTCCACCCTATGACTATAAAAAGGGCATTAGGGGGACAACTAGACATAAACCATAACACACAGTATTCATGGGTTAGACATGTTGGTATTTAGAGATGTCAGTTAGTCCCAAGATAATCTATAGATCAGTGGGAATATCAACTGAATACCTGGAGATTTTTTTGTTTTTGTAGACACACTGACGATGTTATTAGAAGGTTAAATAGCCTATGGTTTTTCTTTATACGAGGAATCCACAGTGTAAATGAGTTAGGAGCAAAATAAAAGACAGTAGGACACAGGGAGGTGACTTTGTGAAGATGAGAAAGGGGATCTCGAGGGAGAGGACGGGAAAGGAAAGCCCATAGGGACCCAGATGCCCTGTGTGTATCCAGCAGTCCTTCACAGTGAATGTGTTTATTACATGTTGCAAACGTACATTAATAGAAGAAAGGACAGGAAAGAAATTGGCGAGCTGATTCCAAACTATTAATGCAAATGCAAAGGACCTACAAATAAGAATATGTGGGTTGAAATTATAGCACCTGACTCAAAATATTATAATCAAAATGGTGTACTATCGGCATCAAGACAATAATTCAATAGAAAAGAATAGAGCACAGAAACCCATGTGAAGCATACACAGACAATGATTTTCTACAAAGGGACAAAGTCAGTTCTGGGGCTAAAAGATCACCTTTTCAACAAATGGCACTGGGACGATGGATTATACCCGTGCAGTGTAATAGACTTCAACCTCCATGACACATAGACCATCCATTTGAAATGGATCGTAGATGTGACTGTGAAACCTACACTCAAAAAACTACATGAAAACATGGAAAATCTTTGTGAAAAGTATTTATAGGTTTTCTTTAGATATGACACTTAGAGCATATAGGAACAGATTCATGAATAAAATTTCATCAGAAGCAGGACATATTATTGTTAAAAAGACATTGATAAGAAAATGAAAAGTCAAGGGGCCAGGGAGATGGCTCAGTAGAATAAGCACTTCCCTGGCAAGCACAAGGGTCTGAGTTCAATCCATGGTTCTGCCAAAAAAAAAGAAAATGAAAAGTCAAGATACAGATTGGTGGAAGATATTTGCCAACCACACAAAGGACCAGTACCTATTTCTGTAATAAAATCTCCAATGGCAAATAAACCTACAAAAGGCTGCTTACTGCCCGGAGGTGGTAGAGATGCTTGCGGTCCCAGGGACTGGCCAGTTTATTCGCCACCAACACAAGCACAGGCACACCCTAACAACCATGACCTGCCATCCAAAACAACCTGAGTGAGCACTTGAACAAGCACGGATAATCAGAATACATTTCAAGGCGGGGAAAAAAATCCAATCCCAAGAGGAAAAGCCAAGTTGACCATACTGAGTAAGCAGCTTCACACGGGGGTTTACCTGAGTGTGATCCCTTCCTAACTAAGCCACCCCTTTGTGGAAGAAGGGAAGACACAAAGCCAAAGCTCAGGGAGGTGAAATTAGAACACAGAATAGATTCTTGGAAACACTGTGTCTAAAAATTTAATTAACTGATTTTAATGCATTTACCATATACGCATTTAATTAAAACTCTAACATGTAGTCATTGAATTAAAATTTAATTAAACATATAATTATGTAATTTTTGTGTAATCAGTGATTAAAATTTTCAATAGACAAACTGAGACTATGGCCATAATACAGAATAGTCCTACTCTGGGAAATAAAAAAATAGTCCAAATATGAGAGCAATGCTAGAAAAACCTGAGAAGGACAATGAAAAGGCCACTAAGGAGTGCGGGGTATGCCGGGTTCTAATAGCAGTGAGCTGAGCAGATCAACCGTACGTGTTTTCTCCATTTATCACTTTTCCTATGCTGCAGGTGCAAGAGCTCAGCCTTGCAGGATGAAGCTATGAACTCATCGTGCCAGAGAAGCCACTACACGCTGGCCTCTTTGGCTTTGTGGATATCACTCAGTTTTTAATAACAGAGCTCACCACATGTGAAAAGTAAAATTTGAAGATATTTGAAGTAAGGAAATGCATTTAAATATCAGATTTTACCCTGCCAAACAACTTACATTATTTTTCCCAAACTGAGGACACAGAACAGAAGGATGCCATGAAAACACGTACAGTTGGCCAAGATGCTACTCCTTTCTAAGTCAAACTTGAGCCCTGATGCTCATGTATATTCTAGAGGGGCTCCCTAAACAGCTTCAAGTAAATTTGCAAAAATTCAAGTAAATTTCCAAGGCAGAATTTCTGCAAACAAAGACACTTTGTCTCCGATGACTCCTAACTTCAAGCTAGAGGTGGTTTCTTTTCAAACACATTGATTCCCAACTGCTTCTGGGTAGGCAAGGCACAACCTGAAAAGGAATCAAAAATGACACCAAAGGGAGGTAGAACCCCTGACTTGTAGGGGTTACACAGAGCATAAGAGACATTAAGAAAACTTAGAGCAGGGGAGATAGCTCAGTGGTATAAGCATCTGCCTGGCAAGTACAAGTTCTTGAGTCAATTGCAGGTCCAAGAAAAATTCCTAGAGATTAATTTATTCAGCCATCTTTTTTTCCAGGCATAAAACAATAATACTCAACTCACTACACACCTATGCTGTATGTTGTTTATCCATATATCTACCCAAGAGGACTTGCTTTGCTCCAAATTTTGGGTTACTATAAATAATACTGCTAGGAAGTTGGGTATAAAAAGTTTAAAATCTCTGCTTTCAGTTCTTAGGGAGGTATACAGTACCAAGAAACAGAAATTCTGAAACAAATGGTAATTCTACTTTGAATTTTTGAAACCTTAAACACAGCATTCTAAGTGAAATAAGCCAGCTACAAAATATTCTACTTATATGTATGCTATTTGTCATGAGTTATCTAAAATAATCTCTTACATGTTGTATGATAACATTTCTTGAATTATAATTTGTCTTTAGATTTTACTAGTTTTTAGTTATATAGCTGTTTTAGATTTCTACAAGGGTATATTTTATTTATAAACTTCTTCATTATAAAATGAACCAGCAGTTTAAAAAATGTTGACTCCAAGTCTTAATAAAAATAGAAATGCAAGACTAAATATTTAGACAAAAAGTATGTGTTTTTTTTTTTCTTTTGGCAGAACCGGGGATTGAACTCAGGCCCTTGCACTTCCCAGGGAAGTGCTTACTCCAGTGAGCCATCACTCCAGCCCCAAAACTATGTTTTTGAAAAATGAATTTGATTCCCTTTTAGCACTGTTTATCATCTACCTTCAAAGTCCTAAGGCTGGAGGAACAGGGACAGGCCAAATCCTGCTTGCCACATCTCCAGGTCAGCTGATCTAGCCTCTCTCTAGAAGGAGAGAAACTATTCTTTGCCTGGAAATAATTTATTTCTTAAAATCCTATCATATTAGGTTAAACACACTGTTAATATTTACTAATCCTTCCTTTTTTTTTTTTTTCAAAAGCGGGGATTGAACTTAGTCTCTTGGCGCTTGCCAGGGAAGTGCTTATTCCACTGAGCCATCTCACTGGCCATGTGCTGTTTGAGAACTGTTGAGTTTAGGGGCCAGCCAGATAACTCAGTGGACTAAAGCACCTGCTTAGGCAGAACACAGCCACTAGGGTTCAATCCCCAGTGTGCTGTGCTGGCCTTGCCCCCAGGGCACACTGAGATAGCCACTAAAACAGGGCGTGGTGGCGCCCAGCTGTAATCCCAGCTCCTGGGAGGCTGAAAAGAGGAGAATCACTACGAGTCTGATCTATGTAGTGAGACCCTGTAGACTCTGTACCAAATACATAAAAAAAAAAAAAGAATTGTAAGTCTTCTTATGACACACAACTCCCTTTAAGATGTGACCCTGTCTTGTCACTCTTATTTCGCCCATCACCCATAACCTGCAACAGTAAACCTGACCAGATTTCTGACTGAAGGATAGCTCTGTATTTGGGAGGTGACAGTGACCAGTAATAATGTTGTTCTCAGGCCATGAATTTAGGAACATTGCTGTAATACAGGGCAGTCTTTAACCGGAGATGGTTGTACACCCAGAGCTAGACTACCTACTCAGTCAGTTCTAATTGAAGATTGGCGGAGAGATCACCTGAGGAAAGTCTATACGCTGCCAAAAATTATACAACTCTTGCAAAAGCTGCAGTTTCTTTTCTCAGAAAATGTTTGTGCTACCCAAATGTTTAAATATTCTTAGCAGAAATAATTTTATCCAAGGAGGACAGGCAATGGGCGTGATGGAAAAAATAAATCCACAAGCACATCGTTAACCCAACTGCTGTGCCTGGAGAGAGGGGGACAACCAGGTCTTGGCTACTTAAGGTGGTGTCCTGGGCAGGAGGAGGAGACCCAAGGGCTTCCAAAGCATCCCTGCAGGGACCCTTGCCCTAGACAGGCATCCCCATCTGAGTGATGCTGGCATCATTCACAGATGTGCAGAAAGAAGCCCTCCTATTGGTTCTGTGGGGTGACATGTCCTGAAAACAAGGCTCTGCAGATGGAAACAGAAACAACAGAGATAAGACCAAGGAGAGCTCCATGGTCTCTAGGACTGCAGCCTCCATTGCCATCTTCTCCAGCCTTTTATTAAGATTCTTTAACATAAAACAGGAATAGGGAAGATGGGAGGAAAGATTTGCAAGATTAGTGAGGACATTGTAGTTTAACTATCCCAGTGGTCTGGGGAGATAGCTCAGTAGAATAAGCACTTGCCTGGCAAGTGCAAGGGCCTGAGTTCAATCCTCTGTTCCACCAAAATAAATAAATAAAAATTAACTATCCCAGGAACTGTGCTATGGCCTTCCTATCCATCATGTTATCATTCCCTCGGACATAGCAAAACATCTCGCACTGCAGCAGCTTTCCACTGGGACAAAGGCTCTGCTTTCATTTCCATTTACACCAGCGCTTTTGCTAGACCTCCTCCAGGACGTACAAGCCTGTGGCCTGGCAGCTCAAAGTCTCGTGTAGATCCTACATTGTAAAGGAAACTGCAGAATGTCATTGCCCACACCCCTGAGGGCCTTTGCCACCATAAGACCCCTTTATTCATGAGGGAGAAAGTGCTCAGCCACTTGCTGGCCTTACCTAGTCCTTCAGTGTCCATGGGATTGGAGTGAGGCTTCTCCCCAGCAGAGTTCCCTCAGCCACTTGGGCCACTAATGGCCACACTTGCACTGTGAGCCCCCCGGGATGGTTCTACCTATGCAGAATGGAGCCAACTGGGAAAGTGATCTCTTGCCTGTCCTCTGATAGGGAGAAGATTTAGTGCAGCAGAGAGACAAACTCCTCTTCCCTAAGATCTGGGATGGTTCTGCTTTCTATACTCACAGTCACTTCAGTTTGATTTAAACACTGTGTACCACCTGGAAGATGGCTCAGTGGAATAAGCACTTCCCTGGCAAGTGCAAGGGCCTGAGTTCAATCCCCGGTTCCAACAACAACAAAAGAAAAGCACTGTGTACTTGTTCTGCTTGGGCTCTCGGCGCATAGCTTTTTAAATTGCCTGCTTTTATAAGAGAATAAAAAATAGTAAAAAAAAAAAAAATACAGCATTTCACCAAACAAAATGATAGGAATTAAGGGCTGGCCAGATAGCTCAGTAGACTAAAACACCTAGTTAGCCAAAGCACAGGGGCCAGGGTTCAGTCCCCAGCACACAGAGTACACTGAGATGGTGACTGAGACTGGGCGTGGAGGCACGTTCATGTAATGCCAGGGCTTAGGAGGCTGAAAACAAGAGGATCATTACAATTCAGATCTGTGTGGTGAGACCTTATAGAGCTTGTACTAAATATATTAAGAAAAGGATAGGAATTCAACAATGTTGTTATACTGCCCACTATTGTCTTCAAAGTAGGTGCTCAGATTACCAGATGTAAGCATGCAAAATTGGTCCCAAAAAATTAAAAAGAAAAAAAAGTAAGCATTAACTGTTACTTTCAACAGACTGGTAGAAATCAGCAATATGATTATCTAAGTAGAAGAAAGAGAGAGAAAAAAAAATTACCTGCTTTTAAACAAAAAAGAAATACTCCAAGAGAGGTTTAAGACAGGGAGGAAATCAATTTACTGAAGCCTGCTATAGCTGCCCATGGCATTGGCGCAAGCACTGCATGAGAGGCTGGGACCCACACGCAGCCACCAGTGGGGGGACAGTTGGGTGGTTCATGCCCCCAGCCTGGCCTGACATGGTCACCCGGACTGTCGCTGACAGCCTGCACCAGCGGGGCCCGCCCGCCAGCCCCACCTGCACCAGCACTTTCTGAGCAGCACATCCTCCCAGACCCCAAGGCTGTGTGTCAGCAAGTGCAACTTTCACTCTCCCTCAGGCTGCTCTGTGTGCCTGTCACCCTGCCCGGTTACCTGGTCAGGTCACCTGGACCAAGGGGAATGGAACAGAAGTGGGAGGAGGTTGGGCCTGTGCAGTTTGCACCACCAGATTGTCACAGCCCCATCGGGTCTTCTTGGCACCATCTTTAGGAGCCTGCCTCTCTGCACCTCCACCTCACCCTGCCAAGACCCAGGAGAGTTTTAAAGCAGCTGCTCTGCTCCACGTGGGAAGACACTGTGGTGTTCAAATAATTCAAAAGAAAAGCAGTTCCTCCCTCTTGTGCTCCACAGGCCCACATGTTCTCGAAAAATCAGGATTAGTTCATAAAGCCATTCAGTACAAAAAGAAAGAAGGCGGGGTGGGGGGGATGGGTGCAGCTGATGCAAAGCCAACATCTGGGCATGCGACAAGAAAAAGACAGCGGCGGCCCTGTAACAAGGTGGATGGCACCCTGGACCCAAACAGGCAAAACTAGGAGAAAGGACAGCCGTTGACAGACCAGGGTACACAGAGACCAGGTAACTTTCAAATGTTAGCGAGTATGGGGACAATGAGTAGGTATTCCCCGCCCTGCGCCATCATGTGAGGAAAAGCAGCCAGCAGTTCTCGGCACAGCATGAGAAGTCTCCTGAATGCCGGGTCCAAGGAAGAGAGGGAAAACAGAGCAGTGGGCCCCGCATGGCCTTGCCTGGCTCTCCTGGGGCCTGAGTCCGGCTGCTTATCCCAAGTGATGTCACTGAGTTTTGAGGGGGCTTGCCTCTGAGTTCCCAGTTTCTTCTCATCTCAATAAAGAACTGGCAGTGACCAGGGTTCAAATCCCAGCCTGCCATGCTGACCCCGCCCTGGGGGCACTTTGAGACAGTGACTGAGACTGGGCATGGTGGTGCATACCTGTCATCCCAGCGCTTGGTAGGCTGGAAACAGGATTGCTATGAGTCCAATCTGTGTAGTGAGACCCTGTACACCCTGTACTAAACACATTTTAAAAAAATGAAAAGGAACTGAACAAGACAAGCAAAAAAGGTGGCAAAGCTTACCTTGAAAAAGTAAAAGGTATGGGAGACACTGGTGCTGCAGTGCGAATGGGGACCAAATAAAAGAAGGGGAACATTGAACAGGGCAGGCAAAGGCACGACAGCTGGCTCTTTGTGGTCCACAGGTGCTTGATCCTGTCCTCACCTCATGGTTCTCAAGTGCAGCCTGCACACCAGGCCCTGAGGGTCATTTGGCCACAGGACTCTGACCACCTTTGCCACCCTCTACGTTTGTGTCTTGTAACTGTAACCGAGTCTCACAGCAAGTGGCCCACATGGTAGTTACTAAGCAACTGAGACAGGTCCACCATCACTGGGATCCCCAGTCACCCATACTTTTCCTCAGGCTGTTCCAGTAAAGCCAAGGAGTAGAGAGAATCGGGAAAGCCTGCCCAGCAAGAGCAGAGAAATGGGGGCTGGAGGGTCTGTGTAAGAACAGCTAGGAAATAAGAAAAATAGAGTAAATGACATGGAAAAATAATAGAAAGGTTGCCAAAGCAGTGCTGAAAAATCAGTCAACTACCTGGAAAAATGGTAAAACAGATTGTGGTTGAACTGGAAAGAACTGGTTCATAGCTATGGGAATTTCTAGATATTTCCATGGTTTCTTTTCATAATCTTACAAGCACTGTGCATAATACATCTGTTTCAGAAGGATATCTTGTACAGGGCAACCCTGAAGTTTCATTAGTGTTTTGTGTTTTATTAAATTTTTATTGTTGCCTTTAAAAATTTTTCTCACACAGGCATATTCATTTAGGGTCTAAATGTACCAAAACAGCTAGATTATTTTGGCGTATACACTCAGGGGGCAAAGGTGGCCCTTTTACATGTAGGAAACTTCCATCAAGGTAAAAATTTGCAAGTCTTAAAGAAATGTAGAAGAGAGACTTGATTGGCTTAGAAAAGGTGAGAAATTATTCTAAGTAGAAAAGTAGAGACATGCTGGAAAAAGTGGGACCTCCATAGCTGAAATTTTTTTCTCTGCCCAATGAAAGGGAAGAGAAATAGTTTTGAAAGAGGGGTTGAAAAAAAAATCCTCTGGGGAAATTACTTCTACAGCTAAACAGGAAAAGCTTGAGCTAACAGACAGCTACCATGTTGTGCAGAGCCCCTGGGGGTTGTTCATCTCTGATTCCATGGAAAATCTACACTTTTTCCCCAGAAAATTGATGCCTGGAGTAGCACAGATAAAAAATTAGAGGTTCAGCTTTTAAGCAATGGGAGAAAGAGGAAAAAGATTATGATTGAGATGGATGAAAGACAGAAAATCAAGCTAGGTGCAGTTGTGCTGAAGCACAGGCCAGCTACCTGGAATGCGGGGGCAGGAGAGTCCTTTTGAGTCCAGGGAATTGAGGCCACCCAGGGCAATATTACAATAGAACAAAAAAATAAGATGGATAATATATTTGTATTTTGGTATTGCTGCAGCTATCATATGTAATTAATGTTTTTCAGCCTCATTGAGATATAATTACTAAAAATCACAAGGTATAAAATGATGTGATATATATATATATATATATATATATATATATATACACTGAAACAATGACCACAATCAAGCTAATTAGCATATACCTTCCTTCACAAATTTTGTGTGTGTGTGTGTGTGTGTGTGTGTGTGTGTGTGTGTGTGGTGGGAGTGAGAATATTCACAACCTACTCTTGCCACAAATTTTAACCATACATTATTAAGTATAGTCTTTAGCTCACTAGAATTTATTCATAATATATATGGCATCTACTGTATATATTTACCTCACATTATAACTGAACATTTGTGAGCTTTTTTTGGTTTATTTTTTATTTTTTGTGGAACCGAGGATTGAACTCAGACCCTCGCACTCGCCAGGGAAGCATTTATTCCACTGAGCCATTTCCCTGGTCCCAAGTTTGTGAGCTTTGATCATTTCCCTATTGTTTTCATATTCTGGCTTCTCACAACCACCCTTGTACTGTTTTTATGAACTTTATATTATACATGCAATTTTAATAGAAAAAAGTAAGTGCAAAAAGCTCCTTTTCTGGTCAAGAGCTTGCTTTATGTACCCCGTCTTCCTTTCAGTCAACCTACAGAAAATGTTACTATAAACAGAAGGAAATCTTTGTTAGGGTTCATATTGTACTGTACCTCTGAGGTGTGTTTGGCTTTTTGACCTTCAAGAAGGGGATCTGAGTGTCAAGGACAGAACTTAAGGCTCAGAGCCTGACATGAACCCTAGGGTGTGTATTTGTGAGTTCGTGATGCAATTTGGTGCAAGAGTGCCCAAGCGGAATACCCATGCCCTGCCCCACGCACTCAGATTCTCTTCAGGCTTAAAGCCTTGCTGTTTCCTGAGCTGTGTGTGCGGCCCCGGTCCTTGAGGACAATCAATGCCTACTATGTTCTCTCTGAGTGCTGTGAAGCCTTTGGATACTTAGCAGGGGAAGCAACCTGAGTGCACTTTACAAAAGAAACAGGCTTGAGGATTAAAATAACTTGCCTAGAATTACCCAGTTACTAAGCAACCCAGACCAGCTTTCAGCTGAGGCAGGTCCCCCCTTTCTTCTTTCCACACTGTGGGTGGCAGAGCTGTGGATGATGGTGTCTGGGTACGCGAAAAAGGAGAAGCCCGTGTGCTACCTACACAGTGAAGTCTGAGCTGCTAGAGTGAGAGCAGATGTGTTGCGTTTGGGCTCTATGATAAGGGTACACGTGCAGGTTTGTATTCATTCCAAAGTGGAACAAAGCCTTCACAAATGTTAGTTTTGAATTTATAATGCTCCCATCCGGAGTTGAAATCTTTCACTGCATCCGGTCAAGTAAGCAGAAAAAAACAAGGCCTGAGAGACCAAGAAGGCCCTGCTGTCTTCTCAGCGTGGCCTCGGAGGACACCAGTGTGGTGGCTGCAGCTCTTAATGCAGGGCCTTGCTGGCTGCACCTTTGCTGGCTAGGGTGTGGGGTTTTACTCCTGCATTTCATCATTTGGAATTCTGAAATGAAGCTTGAAGGAAATACAAGTGCAAAAGAATGGAGATGTTATAGGGATCATTCAGGATATAAAGTGTTGAGTTTTTAAATTTTTTTCTCATTAGCCTGAAAAAATAATAAATGGCCTCTATGTCCATCAGCAGATGGATGGACAACAGAAACGTGGTGTTTAGAACAATGGTGCACCACGCTACAGTAAAAAACAGATCAGAATCATTTGTAGGAAAACATGCACCTTGAATCCATAATGGTAAGTTAAATAAGTCACATGCAAAAAGTGTAAATTTTGCATGATTTCTCTTATATGAAAAACTCAAAATATCAATAAATTACAGAGCAAAATAAAGATAGTAGGAAACAGCAAGATAGATCTTTTGCCAAAAGGAAGGTAACCAAGAGGTGGGGGATGTGAAAAAAAGAATTACAATGTATTACATATGCATACTAACTTCCCTTGATGAATGTCGTCATTATATATTGCAAACATGTACTACTAAAAACGATCACTGAGATTTTTTTATACTCTAAGCCCTCATAATGCAATTAAATATTTGTTCTTTTTAATTTTAAAAAATCTTTTTTAAAATTTATTTGCTACAGGATATTGCTATGTAGCTCAGACTCATAGTGATCCTCCTATCTCAGCCTCCCCAGGGCTGGATTATAGGTGTGCACTGCTGTACCTGCCTTAGGTGGCTGGCGTGGCACACCCAGGTGCTGGGGCCGGCACAGCATGCAGTACCAGGGATTGAACCTGGGTTCTGCACACTCCAGGCAGATGCTTAGGCTGCTGAACTATCTTCCCAGCCTAAATATTTGTTTTTAACCCTGAGGTATTTAATCTAGAAGTCAAGGAACTGGGATTTTTCTTAAATATAAAGAATTTGAGACCCTGATAGTTAAAGCAGGGTATTAAATAATGAAAAAAAGGTCTTAGAAATAATGATAAAAATAGTTAATAAGTACTGGCAACTAACCACCTTGTAGGCAATACACTAAGCACATCCTAATGTAGTGTTCCCAATTAACCCATGAGTGGGTAGCATTATTATGCCAGTTTTATAGAGGAGGACACAGGGCCAGAGAACATGTCAGGGTCAGGTACTCACCATGGAGTCCCACACAGTTCTCTTTAAAGACATGGACACAGATATTAGAAATGGAAGACATCGCTTCTCATGAGAAGATGTGTGATGAACTTTTAATCGAAGGAATTCCATCAGTCTTGCCAATTTCTGAAGAGCTCTAAAGTCTTCTTTCTTCATGAATTGCGTTTGAGAAGATGGTACATACGGATGCCAATGGCCATGCTCTGGAAGCACAGTTGCATGAAAACATTACGGAGTGTCATCACCTACCCTGTTCTCCAGAGCTGTCACTCGGCATCTTCTGGCTTTTCCCTAAAGTCTAAGTGATGGTAAAAGTAATTGTGGCGAATCAGCTCAGGAAATCAAGGCAGCACAGCTAAAGGTGAGAGAGGACTTGTGGCATTTCTCCAGAAAGTAGTAACAACAATGGCACACGCATGTTCAGGGTGAGGTGAGGTGTTGTGAGGGGACTAAGGTCAGTGTGTCTTTTACAGGGTTAAACATTACCATATCCCATTCTGTAAGCCAAGTTATTAATGGAATGATTTGGGGTTTGGGTACTATAGCCAACGGATCAAATTAAAATAGTTTACTGTCTGAAGTGATTTTAAGATTAGGGAAGAACAACAAAAGAGAAAGAGGAAGAGAGGGAAGAGATTTACTTATTAAAGAAAGTGTTTGCTGACCTCCAGAAAAATAAAACATTCTGAAATAACAGGTTAAGTTCAAGGCAGCTTTACTTTCATTATGTAAACTTAAAATTGTTCTCTTGGGCTGGCAAGATGGCTGCAGGCTAACCACCTTCATTGGTAAGCGCAGGGACCAGAGTTCGATCCCTGGTCATGCATGCTGCACTGGCCCACCCCCAAAGCATGCTGAGCCGGGGCCCAAATCTGGGTGTGGAGGCGCATGCCTGTAATCCCAGCGCTGAAAAGGCTAAAAACCGGAGGATCACTATGAGTCCGATCTGCATAGTGAGACTTTGTACCAAATACATAAAATGAAAAATATAAAATAAAAATGAAATTGTTCTCTCTATTCCAGCAATGGGGCCTCCTCCGCAGGACACTATTAGTGCCGTGCCCTGCTCCTGGCCATGCCTTCCACAGAAGCCACTTTCTTTCTTTGGGGCCAACTCTTCACTTGTGAGTGAGTGAGGTGTGCTTAGCTCAATACCCCAGGGTGTGGGTCCAGAAGATACAGCTGACCCTGCCTGGCCACGCCCTGACACTTCCTGTGGGACACCTCCTAGATTATAATTTGCTACTTTTGAGTTTGTTTGACCCTTGGTTTTTAAACACTTTCAAAATTGGCACTATTTGTTTCTTCATTTTTGTTTCTGACATAATAGCTCCTCAAACATACCAGGCATTCAAATATTGGCTCAAACAAATGATTCAGTAAATAACAAAGAAGGTTTTTAGACCTAATTATTGTTTCAATAGCATTTGAACCAATGGAAGAATAAAATTCCACTTCCCTTACTTACTCTTCTATTGGGAAGACTCATTCCATTTACTTAAACACATAAAAACTTGCAGTTTCTGAAACACTTCAGATAAATATAATAGTGAGTCTATAACCAGTGAGATTTGGGGCTAGCAAGTTGGACTGTGGTTTTCTTTCTTTCTTTTTTTTCCAGTAGCAGGGATTGAACTCAGTACCCTGTACTTGCCAAACAAGCACTTACTCTACTGAGCTTTCTCCCTAGGCTTGAACTGTGATTTTCATTAAATATTAGAATGAAGTTCACAACAGGGTGTGTACATCATAGATGCAATTTGGTTGCTCCTTTAGTAAACTTTAGTCAAATTTTAAAAAGTATTTATTTTTTTAATGTATTTAGTATGAGGTCTCCAGGGTCTCACTACACAGATCAGACTGATAGTGATCCTCCTATTTTCAGCCACCCAAGCACTGGGATTATAAGCGTGTGATATCACAGCCAGTCTCAGTCACATTCTCAACACTCCCCGGGGGCAGGTCCAATATGGCATGTCAGGGATTGAACCTGGGTCCCTGCACCTGCCTAAGCAGGCACATTAGTCCAATGAGCTATCTGGCCAGCACTTTCCTTTAGATACAAATGTGCCTTGGTCACAGACAGCCCAACTCTTGATGTGGAAGAAGCCTTGTGTTTTGTTGCCTACATGACTGTCAAGAATTCATCTTCTGTGGTCAACAGGAGCATGCATTATATACTTGCTCATCTGAGAACTCAGTGCTGACCTAACTGTGAAGGAGTCAGTAGCTACAGCACAGAGCTAAAGCTCAGAAGAGTCTATGAGGGAAACATGTAGGAAACTATGCTGGTTCATAGTAGCTTGAGTCTCTGGGAGG
Organism: Ctenomys sociabilis; assembly: GCA_004027165.1. Taxonomy (NCBI): domain Eukaryota; kingdom Metazoa; phylum Chordata; class Mammalia; order Rodentia; family Ctenomyidae; genus Ctenomys; species Ctenomys sociabilis. The sequence goes on from PVKA01036602.1 coordinate 17,463, forward strand.
ATGCTGTCCCTAAGTTCTGACTTCACACTTGCTTATTGGCTTTGTTCTAGAAAGAAAATATTTCTATTCATTCCCTGTGGAATCAGAGTAGAAGAGTACAAGTGACTACGAGGAGTGCTTCCTGAGAATTTGTCAGTGAGGAAAATAAAGCAGTATAAAATTTATTAAATCAAAATGTGGGGGGAGGGGCAAAGGGAGAGCGACAGGATTCCTTCCCAAAAATGGTGTATTAACTGGGGTTGGGTTAAGAACTGTTGTTATGTCTTGTGGTTGTCCCAGGCAACAAAACTCAATCTGAGGAACTTGGGAAATCTGGTCACCTTGGAAACAGTTACTAGGGAGGATAAAAGGGTATATTAACAATCACTACAAAAGGTCTGAAGCGCCCCTGCCTACCTGTCTCACATCTTTTTGATTAGCATGCCTGATTGTCACACCAAGGGGCGCTTTGTGCTTTGGGGAAGTGAACATTCCAGTCTCTGGAATATTTTTTATGTAATTCGAGTATGATAGTGATACATTTTATGTACACTAATTTATTACAGACACCTACAGTCCTAGCAAATGATGGTCTAGTTACTGCCAAGGACCACACAGCTGTAAAGACCCTGGCAAGCTCTAAAAGGCCAGATGATGACTGCTACAATCCTGGGAACTCAGTAGCTACCAGTCAGTGCCGGGGCAGCTTACCCCAGAGGTTCCAGATTCTGTCTCCTTGAATTTTGCTGCTCATTTAAACATTCACAAAGGCATTTGCTCATTAACTACTTACATAAGAATTCAGAAAGTACCTTCCTTCTAAACTTCAGTGTCAAGAAGAATTTCTACAGGCAAACTGAAGGTTTCCTTTTATTATGTGTAAAACTGATTCCTCTTTTTTTTTTTTTGCAGAACCAGGGATTGAACTCAGACCCTTGCACTTGCCAAGGAAGCACTTATTCCACTGAGCCATCTCCCCGGCCCATGTGTAAAACTTCACCACCATCTCTTTTCTTGTCTTAGCTGCCAAGAAATTCAAGGGCACCATTACATAGAACTGTAATGATAATCTTATCTCAATACAATTTCTCCTTTAAAGTATATGACTTTTAATTTTTTAGGGCAGGGTGTACAGGCTGTACAGGGTCTCACAACATGGATCAGACTCATTGCGATCCGCCTGTTTATAGCTTCCCAAGAGCTGGGATCACAGGTGTGCATCATCACACCCAGTCTCAATCCCTGGGACAGAGCCAGTATGGCAGGCCCAGGGATTGAACCCCTGGCCCCTGTGTCTGCCTAAGCAGGAGCTTTAATCTGCTGAGCTATTTGGCAGACCAATGACTTTAATATTTGTAATAGATTTTAATGTACTATTTAAAATTCACCATTATAAATATTATTTACTAATTTACTGATAAAATAATTTTGCATTCTTTCCCTTTCCTCCCCCATCTCCTGTTGCTGTGTCACCCTTTACATGCTTCCTGATTATGCTCACTTTCACAACTTTAATAAAGTATAGTGAAAGAAAGTCTTTAACCATTTTAGGATTGTAACTGGGGTTTTGTAATAAAAATAATATAAAAAAGCATATCAACTTAAGTTTATATGACCTAGCAGTCCTGAAAAGAAAATGAAGTCTCAGGCCAGGGAGATGGCTCCGTAGAATAAGTACTTCCCTGGCAAGCACAAGGGCCTGAGTTCAATCCCCAGTTCTGCCAAAAAGAAAAGAAACAGAAGTCTCTTGGTGGTGCATTCCTGTGATCCTAACACTTGGGAGGCTGAGGCAGAAAGATCGCCCGATGAGTTCAAGGCTAGGATGGTCTACATAAGCTAGTTCAAGGCCAGCCTATACTATAGACCCTGTCTCAAAACAAAGACGAAGAGATTCGAAGAAGGAATAATTGACAGCTTATGTCCTGTACAAAGAATAATAAATTATAAAACTTCCACTAGATAAAGAGCTTCGGCTAGAGTAGTTAATGACACAAAAGTCATCAAGAAGATAAGAGTCAGGTTGAGGTTTTATCCTAGTGAGGATATGCCTTTTATCCTGGTACTGGGAGGGTGCTTGCAACACAGGAGTTTAATCTCTTGCTTTTAAGGAGAAAAAGGGGTCATAGTAACTTTGCTTTTGGGTGGGGAAATGGGACTGTACCTAGGGCCTGGCACCATGAGCTCTGTTTCATTCCCAACCCTGACCATTTTTTTTTTTTTTTTTTTTTTTTTTTTTTTTTTTTTTTTGTCTTTTTGAGACAGGGTCTCACTATGCAGTTCAGGCTGGCCTTAAGCTCACTTTGTAGCTCAGGCTGGTCTCGAACTCACAACAATCCGCCTGCCTCCGCCTCCCGAGTGCTGGGATTACAGGCATGCGCCACCATTCCCGGCCAACCATTTCTTGAGAAGAGGCCTTTCTAGGCTTCCTGCCTGCCCATCAGCTTGTGATCCACTTGCGCTGGCCTCCCGAGTAGCTGGGAGAAGCATCACTGGTACCTGCTCACTCTTCAGTATCTTCAGCTCCAAATAATCCTTATGCTGCGATGGAATGTTCTGGACGGCGTATTTTGAAGCCTTCCGGAACTCACACTACACCTTCCCTCACTTGCTTCATCTCCTCACTTGCTGTTTCCCCACCAATGTGAGCACCTTAGCTCTACCATGTGCCCTTTGCCAAGAGGCACTGCCCTCCCCAGGCTTAGAGCAACATGGTCAGAGGACCATGGTTTGGATGCTCTGAAACTGTAAGTCAAAATCAACCTTCTTCCATTTTGATTTTATCACAGTAACAGAAACTTAATGGTCTGGGGCTGGGGAGATGGCTCAGTGGAATAAGGGCTTCCCTGGCAAGTGCAAGGGTCTGAGTTCAATCCCTGGTTCTGCAAAATAAACCAAAACAAAACAAAACAAAAAACCCAAAACTTAATGGTCAAGGTCAAAGTATTTTCACTGATGCATACTGTACCTTGGGGTCTGGTTCTAAAATAGGGTACCATGTAATTTTTTTTTTTCTTTTTTGGCCTTTTGAGACAGTTTCCCTGTGCAGTTCAGGCTGGCCTTCAGCTCACTTTGTAGACCAGCTGGTCTCGAACTCCCAACAATCCTCCTGCTTTAGCTTCCTGAGTGCTGGGATTAGCCTCCTGTGTATCTCCACAGCTGCCTATTATTCTGTACATAATATTTCTGTAAGAGAATGGTAGCATACTTCAAAAATGCTTTCTTACATTGCTTTTTGTTCTCCTGGAGCTAACTGCTTAACTTGATTTATACAATATGTATTTTTAGTCCTTTGGTAGCAAGCCACTGAGCCAGAAATCTTCCCTGCTTCCTTTGGCAAGCAGCTTTCTATATGCTGCATAAATTAATTACTTTGAGGTCCACATGGGATGAGGGCATTGGTCTTTTGGAAAGTAGTAACTCTAGATGATTTCTAATTTAGGCATTTTCCAGAAGGACTTCAAAGGAAATTTGTTCTTCATTAGTGGAAATTTTAACACTGAAATCAGCTTCCTGAAAATAAGAAGTTGAAGGGATTCTATATCATCAACAGGGGGAAAACCTTCATATTTCAATATTAAGACTTTCAAGTAAGCTGAGACCAAATTTTTAGAGACTGAGAAATTATTTAAAAAATATAGCTAGCAAAATAAAAAGCTTAAAAGATGATTCAACAAAAGTAATTTCTAATAGTGATAAATATATAGGACTACTAAAGATGATAAAAATTTTAAACTTCTACATAGGAAGGTAAACCTCAAAAACACAGTAAATATGCATTTCCCTTAGAAAAAATATACTTCAGGCTTCAACAGTACAGATAGGTTTAAAGCCTCTAGCTAGCCGATCCACTTGTCAGAGGAGTTACTTCCACATGAAAGAGCTAGACTAGGCGATACAGTTGAAAACCTCTGTATTGCATTCAAGGGCTTCAGCCCAGAGGTGGCAGGTGTGATGGTGACAGTCACAGGGGAGACACGTGATGTGGTGCGGCATAAGAATAGGGTGAGTCAGCAGCTAGCGCTGAGGAACAGAGACCATGCTCGGGAGACGCAGGACCATGTCCAGTGAGGACGGATGGCGGCCTTGCCAAGGGCTCATCCGCTACTCCAGCTCACCTAAGTGACACAGAATGAGCGCGATCTGGAGGCAGGGAAGAAACACCACAGACAAGTCTCAAGGGGGCGTGCGAAGTTCATTCCAAAATAGTTGAAAACTTTTTGGAGCA
>PVKA01036603.1:0-21670 GCA_004027165.1 Ctenomys sociabilis
TTCACAGTAATAATTATACCTTTCAGATTTTACTTAATTTTTCAGGTTCTCAAACTAACAAGACAATATTATGTTTGCACATGTAAGTCTGGTTTATTTCACTTATTGATACAGTCTCTAGTTACATCCATTTACATATAAAAGCCTCTAATTTCTCTTTTCCACAGCTTACTAATAGTCCATTGTGTAAAAATAGCATATCTCTTTAATTTCTTCCTCAGTTGATGGGCATTTGTGTTGTTTTCAAGATTTAGCTTTGACAAGTTGCACTGGTATAAATATGGATGCACATGTATCTCTATGGTATGATGCTTTCAGATCTTTTGGAAAAATACTTAAGAGGAGAACAGCTGGCTTGAATGGGCTCTCCAGTCCTAGCTTTTTGATGAATTTCCACACTGATTTCCAATGCAGTTTTGCCAGTCTGCCCTCCTAACCACAGTGGAGAAGGGTTTCTTTTTCCCCAGAACCTCACCTGTTTGTTATTGGTTGACTACTTAAGCCATAAAACAATATCCATTGTTTTATGGCTTAAGATGAAATGTTAGAGTTGTTTTAATTTGTATATATTAAATGACCAATGATGTTTAACATCTTTCCATCTATTTATTTGCCATTTGTGCTTTTGCATTTGTGAAGACCATACTCATTTCAGATGCCCCTACAGTAGTCCCTCACTCATCATGAAGGTTATGTTCCAGATAACCCTGCAAAAAGTGAAACTCAGAAAAGTAGCAATGTTATGTTTATTTTAGTATTTATTTATATTTTAAAGCTTTATAAACCCATCCCACACTCTTAAAACCTTTCCTACACTTTTAAAAACACTTGTAATGTTCATAACCATTTTCTGAACTTGTAAACCTACATAATTTCAACAATATACATATACTGTGTGGTACTGCAAAATCCCAAGATACAGGGGAAAATCTATGCTAAGTAATTTAAATTAATAGTTTTTTAAACCCATGAAACATTGAATCCATGAAAGTCAAGCCACAAAATAAGGAGGGACTACTGTATTTGAATTGGATCTTTGAATTTTGGAGACCTCATAATTCTTTGTATGTTCTAAGTGCTTTGTCTGAGGGACAATTGACTATCAATTTTTTTCCTCAATTCATGGGTATTATTTTATTTCACTGGTGATTTCACTTGGCATGGAGAAACTTTTCAAAAAGTTGAGATCCTAATTATCGATTCTTGGAGTAATTCCCATGCAGTTTGGTTTCTGTTCATAAACTCTCTACCTACCATAAATCTTATGTCTTTAAGATTTATACCTATTTCTCCTTCCAAAGATTTAGATCTTCAGTTCAATCTTTGATCCACTTTTCAGTTTAATTTCCCTTTTCATTGCAATTTGTGCATGGCGATAGACATATGTCTAATTTTAGCCTTCAGCATACGGAAAGCAGCACCATTTATTAAGGAGGTTATGCTTCTTCCACTGAACATGTTTGGGACCTTCCCAGCTGAGCCTGTGTTTACCCTCACTAACCCTGCCCCTCAGCTTCCTTGGCAGACAGTGTCCTGGTACAACCACAACAAAGAGACCCTGAGTCACAGCTTCCCACCCCTCCCTTAAGACAGCTTCCTTGCCAGCCTGAATTCCAGGACTTGTGAGTTATCAGTGCATCTCTATTATGCTGTGCCTAATCCTACACTCTGCCCAGTTTACTTGCCCCCACTCAAACCTGATACACTATTATTATACCTAATAAACAAATAAATTAACTATGAATAAGAGGTTTTTATCTTTTCAAATTCTTACAAGAGATTCTCTGACCTACAAAAGTTCTAACTAGTCTCATAATTACAAACTTAAAGGGTCATCATAATTTAATTCAGAAATATATTTGAGTATAGCCCGACCTTGTAAAGACATTCATGTGTGTCCCATGTGTGTGCTTATATATTGTTCTTTCAAAGTGTTCTTTAATTTGAGCTTCAAAACACAGACTGAAAACAGCATGTTTTCTCCTGAGTTATCATCTGGTCTAAATGATATCAAAATTAATTTGTAATTAAACAAAAATAATTAAAATGAGGAGAGATTGTTCGATAGGACTCGATTAGTGAATGGAGAGTGGCTAACCTTTGTTCATCAATGGAAGACCCCCAATATTCTCCTTAGAAGACACCCCTAATAATTTTTCATTATTTAAATGAGTGTTTTTTGTCATTATTTAAATGAGTGTTTTCTAAGGGCCTTTCCAAATACCTCAGTGGATTAAAGCACCTGCAAGTAGGTACAGGGGCCGGGGGTTCTATCCATGGGACTGTTGTGTTGCCTCCACCCCTGGGGTGTGCTGAGAAGTCAATTGAGACTTGGTGTGGTGGTGCACAGTTGTAGCCTATAATTTCAGCTCTTGGGAAGGGGTAAATAGGTGGATCACTATGAGTCTGAAGTAGTAGTGAGACCCTGAACACCCTGTCTACCCTTTTCTAAAAAATACAAATTTTTTTTCTCATAAAAGCTGCTGTATTAAATGTATGAGAGAATTATGCCTTTCTTTTATGCTCGATATTTATAACAAAAAGTTCATGTCAATCCCACATGAGGTATGTGATATGTATATGTGCCATTCACACTTTATATTTCATTGCTACAAACTGAGTACACAATAGAGACCCAGATTCTCCTGACATATTTTACATCCTGATGTGCTCCTGATGTGCATGCCACACTAAAATGATAGATCTTGGCCCTCAAGCCCCACAGGGAAACTTAATTAACCTGACTTCCCATGTCTTCAATAATAGAGATCAAAATTAACTATTCACAAGTGACAACTTTTGGCCCTGACACTTGGGACTTCCATCAAAATAGGACTTTAACAAGGTAATGCTAACCTTAAACAATGCTACCACCCAAGCTCTTCCTATACAATTTCAAGTGTGACAAAAGACACTGGGCATGAGCCTGCCCTAACCTGAATCCACTGGTGGGTCCTGATTCTATCTATAAACTCAAGGCTCACTGGAAATGTGAATGCCCTGTCTGCCAGAGATCAGGTAAGCCATTCAATTCCCTGCCCTCACGGGAAAGTTCACTACAGCCAGATTCATCAAAACTTCAGCTGCTTGGTCTTGCTGCTGAAGAAGGAACAACGAATCTTGGGGTCCTTGGGCCACATTGAGGTATCTTTGTCAGACTCCCAAGTCTCAACGGAGAAACTTTTCTTGCTGACACAGATGCCACATATAGTGTATTAGATCTAGTCTCCATAACAGATGTTGATGGCCAACCTACACGATGCCTTCATACAGATCCATCCCCTGCTGATTCCAGATACTGTTCTTCACTCATAATTTCTTTGTAAACCAAACCTACCCATTCCTCTCGTGGGAAGAGATCTTATCCAAAAGCTCCACGAGTCTCTCACCTCTCTCTCTACTGTTTATCCTATAAACCTAACCTCAATGTATAGCCAGCTCCTCCAACCTTGTTCCCTTGTTAACCATATACTCTGAGACATTTCCAGTCCTATTTATGCCACATGTTACTCTTTTTTTTTCAGAACCAGAGATTAAACTCAGGCCCCTGTGCTTTCTAGGCAAGCACTTCTTCTACTGAGCCATCTCCCCGGCCTCACATGTTATTCTTATATTAGTGTGTCTCAGAGTTCCCACAGCCTTTCCCTGTATTCTCCAATTTCCAATCATTCCCAAATATCAGAGGGGACCCAGCCCATAATTTGTCTTATCCTGAGACACCTGGCACTAGCTTCTACATGGGCATGACCTGTCATCCAGTCAACCCTCCTTGTCCCCAAGAACTCTCCTAACCCAGACCACCAACCCCACCACGTATTGGCTGTGTGTGTCCATTCAAAGTCTTGATCTCATGATCATCCTGCCTCTACCCACAACATAGATATATGTCCCCTTCCCAAAAATCTTTAGCCATTGACACATTCCTTTTAAAGTTCCCCTCTTTGTACAATTTCACCTATTGGCAGGGAAATTCTGCTTATCTCTCTTGCATCGAACTCACTTAATTCAACAAACCTCAGGACAAGCAAAACAAGATGGGCACACAGATGTTTCTGTGTGGCACCTCAGGCTTTCCTTGCCTTCCCTTACACCTTCAGTACACTTCAGTGACTGTGATCCCTAATTTCAACATGTACACAGACTCAGTTTCAAGATGCCTTCTCTTTAAAGATAACTCACATATACCCCATAGTATAAAACAGGTTCACGTTATTGGCATCCTGATAGGTGGGGCTCTCCTAGGGGCAGCTCTGGTAGCTACATGACTTGGGACCTCGTTAGGAGGCTCCCTGGGATGGGATGGATAAGGTATATGGCAGCCCATTTTCCCTTGGCTTACTCCCCTTCTACAGCCCCTCACAGGGCTTGCTATTTTGCTCATGGTAGTCTCCTATTTCATTTCCTTCATCTGCAATACTGTTACAAGCTTAAGAACACCAATTTTTTTTTTCATTTTATGTATTCCATACAGAATCTCACTATGAAGCTCAGACTCATAGTAATCCTCCTGTTTTCAGCCTCTCCAGCACTGGGATTATAGGCATGCACCGCCATACCCAGACTCCTTCAGTGGTTTATCATGCCCATGGATGGGGCCAGCATGGCATGCAAGACTTGGTATCAAACCCAGGTCCCTGCACTTGCCAAAGCGGGCGCTTACTCTGCTGACTATCTCACCAGCCTTAACAACCCAAAATTTTAGCCAAATGCTTCTTTCAGATTACTCGTACCAGACCTTACTCTGAGACACCTTCAACAATGACAGCTCTTTACCCTGATCCTTGACTCTCCTGTTCAGCAGAAAGTAGACAGATGATCTCTGCTCCCTTTTTCTATCAAATAGAGTCTTGAATGATAGGCTGAGACTCAAGTTTTCCTTGACATCCTGCCCCCAAACTGTTTTCCTCTTGGCCCCATGCAGAGCCAGCCCAAACCACAACCCCAAACCCATCCCATCTTTATCCTGTTCTCAGCTCACTTTCCCTTGGCAACACAGAGAAAGCCACAGAAACAGTGTTTTGTCAATGTCAAAAATTCCCCACAGACCAGGTAACCAACCCAGCCAAGATTAGCGTTTCCTTGGCTGTTCCAGCCCACAATCACTTTCCCCACAAAACTCATTAAAAGCAGTGTGTTTTGCCTTGTTTGTTGATGTCTTGGTATGATAGACAGCCGGCCTGATTGCTTCTACCTCCAACAAATCTCACTTCAGAATGCCTAGTCTGGTCAATTATGTGGGTTTATCCCTAACCAAATCTACAAGCCCCTTAGTGGAGTATTTGGGGTGTCTTCTGTGTAGAGAATCATATCATGTGCAAATAATAATTTGTCTTCTTCCTTTCTAATGACTACTCATTTTATTTCTTTCTCTTATCTAATTGCTCTTGCTAAATTTTCCAGAATTATATTGAAAGGGAGTGGAGACATTGGAAATCCTTGTCTTGTATCTGATTTATAATTAAAGCTTTCAGGTTTTGACAATTTAGTATGATAGCTTTTTGTTTGTTGTAGATAGCTTTTACAAGACTGAGGTAAAGATGATCTATTCCAATTTCCTGTAGGGTTTTTATCATGAAAAAGTATTGGACTTTTCAAAAGCTCTGTCTGCATCTATTGAGATGATCATGTGGCCTTTGTTTTTGTCTCTGTTGATGTGGACTACATTTATTGATATTTTTATATTTAACCATTCCTGCATTCTTGGGGCAAATTCCACTTGTTGGTGGTGTGTTTCACTATCTGAAATACATTATTCCAAGCTCTTCTTGATTTGATGCTGTGTTTTGAGAAATCTGCTATGATTCTGATGGACTTTCCATTATAAGTAATCAATTTCTTTTCTCTAACAGCTTTTAATATTCTATTCTTTTGGTGAATTCATAGAATCTTGATTATTATTTGTCCGTGTGTAGATTTATTTTTGTTTTGGCTAGTGGGTCTTCCATATGCCATACTGAACGATATGTCACATTCTTTCCCCATACTTGTGAAATTTGTGGTACTGCTTCTGCAAATAATCTTTGTGTGTCATTTTTGTTGACTCCTGCCATTTCAGTAACATCTCTCACTCTTATATTGCTTTCCTTGGAATCATCTTAAGGTTGTTGAATTGGATTTTTCTCCCCTTGTTTTCTTGTTATGTTTAAGAGATCTCTCCTTTCCTGATTGCCAGCTACAGTGCTGTCTTCAAAGTCTGGAAGTCTAACTTGAGTTTCATTCAGGCATTTTTTCAGCTTTCAGTGAAATTTTTAATTCCCTGGATATCTCATTAAATCTGTTTCATGCATTATCATTCTTTAATGTGTGGTTTGTTCCATGTTTCCATCATCTTTTTATTCTCCACTATTTTTTATCCATATCTTCCTTATTTTATTTTTTTTAGTACAGGGTCTACAGAGTACAGGGTGTATAGGGTCTTACTACATAGATCAGACTTATAGTGATTCTCCTGTTTTCAGCCTCCCAAGCTCTTACAGGTGCAAGCCAACACACCCGATCTTAATCATCGTCTCATCAGGTCCCGGGAAGGGGCTGGCATGGCAGGCCAGGAGTCAAACCCCAGCTCCTGCACTCCGGGTAAGCAGGTGCTTTAGTTTGCAGAGCAATTTGGCCAGTCCTCATCATATCTTCTTTAGTTTTGATGAGCAATTCACTCACAATTTTTTTCATTTCTTTTTGACCTGAGAGATAATTTCTGCTCTTATTTCTTATATAGCCTGATCGAGTTGTTACTTTACCTCAGTTGCTTTAATTTCAGAAATTTCATCTGTGTGACTTGCAGGTTCTTCTATAACTTTGTCTCCTGGACTTGTTGGTGGTGGTCTAGAAGTCTGAGATTGCCTTTTGCTCATTTGTTTTGACATTTTCAAAGTTCCAAATGTTCACCAGGGCTCATGGGTGCTCCAAGGCCTCCAAAGCTGTCCAAGGTTCAGGGAGGCTCCTGTGAATGCGGAGGTGGCATAAGGCCCACCAATGCTCCCACAAAAGTTGTATAGCATGCTACAGATCCTGATTTTTGTAGAGGTTTTAGTCCATACTCAGAAGGTTCCAGAGCACAGTGGCACATGGGGGTGGAAAACAGTAAGAGCCCAGTTTTTCATACTACCTTTGTCATGAGGAATATAGGTTAAAAATGACTTTATATATTATATGATGTATGAAAATTAGAATGCATTTTTGTATTATAATCCCAGATTAATTTGTTTAGAGGCAATATAAAAAAAACAAATTGAAAACTTTTGATGTATGTTACAGATGTGAAAAACACTGTTACAAATGGTATCTCTTCCCTTTGCTATAACTGTAAATGTTGCAGTTAGGTAAATGTCATTTACAAAATAACACCTTAAAGTGTAAATATGTGACTTGAACATGGGCACCGATGGGCCAACAACTTGAGAAATTTTATTTAGTAGGAATGAATAATACATTGTAAAATGATTCAAAATAAATGAACAGAAGGAATGTAACAATAAATTCAAAGGAAGTCATTCATTTTTAATATTGTTTTTACTCTGAAGTTTTAAGTTTGTTTGTGTCTATAGGAGAATGGACTCTAAAATACTTGTACTATTTGCATCTATTTGATACCTCACTGCAAAAGTAAGAAAATGCTCAGTAGAACATAAAAGCAATGATCTTCAATGATGGGTGATATTTTTTGTGCCAGAAATTGAACTCGGGATTTTGTGCTTGCCAGGCACAAAATCTGACACAGATACCATTCAGCATCTAAAAATTAATGTACTGGAAAAGTCAATAATATGAGTGAATCTCATGTAAATTATATTTTTCCGTAGTATTCAAATGAAGAAAATTAAATTCCTCAAGGAGTGTGGACATTCCTGCAGTCTCAGCATTCTGGGAGGCTGCAGCTGGGTATTCACAGTTTCAAACTCGGCTTGGGCAACAGAGTGAGACCCTGTCTCAAAATCTGAATATTAAAAGAAGGATACGGTTTTAAGTTAGTGCAACAGTTCTGGATTCATTCTTTGGTACTGAGGAGAAAAGTACATCAGTCAGAGTCTATTCCTTTTCATTTATTTATGGCAAACAAGAATGAAGATAATATACAAATAGTAGCAGAATTCATGATACACTATCTATTGTATTAACACAAAAAGATGCATTCAAAAGTTAAATTTAATTTTAACTCAGTTTTAATTTTTTTCTATTTTAAAACTTAGACAATACACTGCTTCTGAATTAATATTTAACTGTCTACCATTGCTCGCAATGTATTTTACGCAGCTCTAGGTTGCTGGTATTATTTTCCAATAAAGGGAGACAAGGCTCCTTGGAGAAAAGGCTGACCTAGGACTGACTAGACAGGAAAAAAAAGTAAGAAAAAAATATCTATAACACATTCTCATTGCAAAAAGTAAGAAAATGCTAAGGAGAACATGAAAGCAATGAGCATCAATGTGAGGAAAAATAGTAGGACACAATGACCAACCACAAGAGCTCCCAAAGGCCAAAGGTGGTAAAAGTTAAGCAGTAAAATAGTATTGGTCTATATCCTGGGACTTCAACTGGTTGCCAATGAGTCTTTATAATATAGATGTAATTGAACAAGTAATTGCATTAGAGAAATATATAAATCACTCATGTAGCATAAATTCATATAATGTATGGATATACTTTGCCTTCAAGAAGAAGAGGCATACCTCTAGCTCTGTAGTACAGGCTGTGTATATGCTTTCTTCAAGAGATTGCAATATTGGTGCTAAAATGGGAAACTGCAATAAAGAAAACCAAAACTATCTTATTGATCAACGTCACCATCAGAAGTGGCAAATCATATTGATAATATGTTCTTTCCATTTGATGCTATGATACCATGAGACACCATATGATAGTATAATATGTTCAGGATGGTGTATCAGCTCTCTGTATTCCTTCCAAAAGCATATGAGCATGAACCCTGCCTAATATATTTAGTATATTTTTGATACAGGGTCTCACTATGCAGCTCGGACTCATAGTGATCCTCCTGTTTTCTGCCTCAACAGTGCTGGGATTAGAGGCTTGTGACACCAAACCCAGTCTAGGTGGTGGGCTCAGCATACCCAGAAAAGGGCCAGCATGGCAAGTGGTACCAGTGATCAAAGATAGCACTCGCACTTGCCTAAGCAGGTACTTAGTCCACTGAGCTATCTCAACTCCGCTCCCAGTCTAATCCTAATGCATGACAACTGGGCACTTAACTGAATGGGAAAAAATGATAACAATAGAAAATTGAGAAAACTGGAATAAACTAAGTCTGTAGTTCACAACTGGGCATCAATATTTGCTCATTAACTGAGAAAATAAGCTATACGAATTAATTATATGCAAAGCTGGCTATGGGCAAGAAACATTTCAGTACTATTATACTCCTCAAAAGTTTTCTCTAAATCTGAAATGTTTCTATATAAAAGATTTTCTTTTCTAAAACATGAAGGAGAAGAGTCATGCTGAAGAAATATTAGCCAACCTCTCTGCTACATGACAATTGCCAGTTTTAGACTTTAGTCGGTCATCTATTTGTTTGCAGTTATGTTCTTTGTGTTTCATAATCCCTGTTAGACTTTAATCATGTTTTCAAGACCTCTTAGGAACCTTATCAGTATATAATTAATTTGCACACAGTGATAAGTCATACTTAGGTCATTTTCTCTTAGCAATTTTCATTATTTGTTTATATGCTGATTCCATTGTGTTTATAGATTTTTACTAATGGAAAATAAATCTACCAGCTTCACACTAAGCTTCTGGAAACATATTGTGTTAAGTACCAGCATTCTATAAATATTTTATTCTTTTATTATTATAAGCAATTAATATATTTTCCTAAGAATCAAAACAAAGATAATAGATATTTAATGTTTCGGAGGTAATGATTTAAGTCCAGTATATACATCCAAAAGAATTGAAAAAAGCTCTCAAAGTGACCTCTGTTCTCTCCTGACAGCACCAGCATTAATCTCACTTTCCAAGATAGAAATATTGATAGACTAATAAAAGATCACAAAAGAGAACACTATTCTGCATTTGTTTTTAATTTCTTTATTACTTTTAATGAGAAAGAAATACCAACGAGACAGTTTCAAAAGAGGTTAGTAGGAGAGTTACAATGATAAATACACTGCATATTGTCTTTGTAGTAGTTATTCAGAGGACAAGATGCAGACATGATCTCTTGTCTAAACAATATTACTACAAAGCTTTCTTCTCACTGAGCTAAAAAAAAGTAGCTGTACATCTATCATATATATATATATATAGTATATATACTATATATATAGTATAAAATATACTATATACTATATGTATATAAAATATACATATATACTATATATATATAGTATAAAATGGTCCTTCACTTATATCCCCTTTTTTGTTTTGTTTTGTCAGAGATGGGTGTTCCATTCCTATTAGACAAGCTATATTTGGAGAAGTTTTAAAGGACAGTTTCATGGCACCATCCATATGGCTTAGTTTTAGGCACATGCAGCATGAAGGAACTCTAGGTTAAGAAAGCTTACACCTGGATTTCACAAGGCCTGGGAGGCCATGCCCTTGGGAGGGCAGTGTGTGTAACTGTGAATGAGAAGCCTGTTCAGTGGAAACCTCAGAAGTTTGGAAAAGGCAGGAACTTGGATTGTCTGTAGAAAGCTGCAAGGAGGGAGCAAAGCAAGCCCCAAAGAAAAGCCAGGGGAGCTACAACCAGCAGAAGTGCTACAGAGGTAGAGCCATGCAGAGCTCACAATTTTCCACAGATTGCCTCAGATGTTGAACATATAAATATAGGACTTTTTGTTTTTTGAACTATAGAACTGATTGTTTGTCCTGTGGAATGTGGGACTTGTTTTGGTCCCAATGCTTTGTCTCTTGCTGTTTGTTCCTTTTGAAATGGTAAATTTTTTTGTGCCATTAAATGTTTGAAGTCTTTAACTTGGAAGTTGGACTTTTCAGCAACATTGAGCTGTTAGGACTTTGGAAGCTCTTGCAGATAGACTAAACGTTTTGCACAAAGGAATGTGCATGAGTTGGTAGGTGGCCCAGGGACAAAATGTTATGGTTCTAGAGTAATATGATGTTGGCAGACTTAGCACTGGTTCTTAAGAATTATGAATGCTGTGTTATAATGTCCAAGTTGTGAAATGTTAAGAATCAACATGTCTTTGTGTGTGGAAACTTCAGAAATGTGTCTGATTGTCAAGTTGCCAAGGGTTGTGTTGTACTGGTTGATAGTTTGTGTCAACTTGAGAAATTTAAAGGTTTACGTAAGTGACTCAATAGGGAACCAGGGTTCTTGCTCTGTAACCATGTTCATCCTATGCAAGAGGACACTGTGAGAATGAGAGTTCCACACCTCAACCCTAGAGTAGCCTCGTAATAATGTAAGGATGGGAAAGAGGCTTGGTAGAAGCCATAGTTGCTGCCCCTACATTGCTGTTTTCCTCTACCAGAAACTGCTGCTCTCTGAGATGTGCTACTCTTCCTTGGAGTCAGCCAAGTATGGGATGAAACCTCCCTTAATTATAAGCTAAATAAACTTTTCCTTCCTTAATTTTGAGTGTTGAGTATTTTGCCCCAGAAACAAGCAAAAGGTAAGTGAGATACCTTTAGAGGTAAATGGATGCAACTAGAGGTGATACTCATCAGTGAACTAAATCAGACCCAAATGTGTAAATACGAGATTTATTATTTCTAGTCACCTGTGGCACAGTACAGTACCTAGAGCACTGTGCATGCTAAGGTATGTTTAATGGTTAACACTTGTGTACAGAATGACATATTGTTTCCCTAGTATAAGGACTTGAAAGAACAAATAAAATCTGAAAGGTATTAAAGAAATAGCAAAACAGATAGAAACTGAACATAAGGAATAAACATAAAGAGGCAAAAGAAAAAAGATAGGAAAAAAAGATAGAAAAATCATGCAAGTATATATACAGCATTGCTGGCATGATTGTACTATCAGTTTCCATCAGTTTTTTAAAGTAGCAATTAGTGCTGAAAAGCTTATTTTGACTAACTCTAATGCTAATATCTACAATCTGAGCAACTACATCAAACACAGCAGTGTGCAAAACAAAAACCATGATTGAATACCTCTCATTTTGTTCTTCTAAAGGTGTACCATTTCTAATGTTTTATCAATCATGATTATGTTTTCTTCAAAAATAAATGTTTTAAAAATTTTAAAAAGACAAGAAAAAATTAAGGTTTATTGAAAGCAAGCATTAATGTTTAATTATCTGTCTAATCCTGCATATTTATATATGTTAATCTGATCAAAAGATTTGACGATAAAAATATGTAATTATAATAGCCATTGTTAATTTACTATTTTTGTTTTGAAAATCTGTACCATACCATATGTGTTGCTGTATGTTACTCTGGTTCTGTCTTTGGTTTGCTATGCATTTATGTTTTTGTTTTTCTATACTCTTTAAAACAAAATCAAATTTGAGACAAATAAAATAATTTATTTGTTAATCTACAAGATTCATTATTTCTAGTCTCCTGCGGCACAGTATATTACCTAGAGCACTATGCATGCATGTTAATATGTGTTAAGAGGTCAACACATGTGTACAGAATGGCATAAGATTTGGCTGTCATGAATTGTGCTGCTGTAAACATAGGTGCACATGTGTCACTGTGATATGATTATTTCAGTTCTTTTGGGTAAATTCCCATGAGGGCAATAGCTAGATTGAATGGGATCTCTAGTCCTACTTTTTGGGGGATTCTGTACACTGATTTCTATTATTCTTTCTTTAAATAGAAGAAAATTATGTCATTTGCAAAAAACTGTGATTAGACTACTGGATGATAATATCTTCCATTGAAATGATTGGCTAAAACAAACAATCCAGTCACAAGAAAGGCAGTAAATCTTTTGTGATTCTACTCAGATGACTTATGTAAGAAGTCAAATTCACAGAAGCAGAGAACAGAAGAGAAGTTTCCAGGGTTTACAAAGGGAAGTGATGATTGTATTTAATACACATGTGGTTTAAGTTATGCGAGATTAATTATTTCTAGTCACCTGTGGTACAGTACAGTACCTAGAGCACTGTGCATGTTAAGGTATGTTTAGAGGTCAACACTTGTGTACAGAATGACATTAAAAATAAGCATAAAAATAAAAAAGATGTTTTTGAGTATAATGTTTTATATATTAAGCGTAGTGTTATTATGAATATATATATATATGCATATTCTCAATATAATAAAAATGTATCCTATATGTGTGACCAAAGAGACTGAAATATGTATATGACATGAAAACTTCCTCGTATTAATTATACATAAATCAAGATTAAAAAAATAAATTGGGAAATTTTTAAGAAAATTTTAAATTATCACTGCTTAATTGGAAGACAATCTCAAATAGTC
Source organism: Ctenomys sociabilis (assembly GCA_004027165.1). NCBI lineage: Eukaryota > Metazoa > Chordata > Mammalia > Rodentia > Ctenomyidae > Ctenomys > Ctenomys sociabilis. Next base: position 13,393 of record PVKA01036603.1, read on the forward strand.
AGTATGTTAATGAATTTATAGTAATGAAGTTATCACTTCATTTTTCAAACACTAACATTATCTTCATGCGATAGCCTAATAGAAATGAATACTGAAATGGCTGGACTAAGTGCCTGCTTAGGCAAGCGTAGGGATTGGGATTTGATCCCCGACACCATGGGCCACACCAGCCCTGCTCCCAGGCACACTGAACTGGCTACAGAGACTGGGGATGGTAGCACACACCCATAACCTCACCCCAGTACTGGGAGGCTGAACAGGAGGATCACTACAGGTCTGAGCTGCCTAGTGAGACCTGTACCAAATACATTAAAAAGGAAAAAAAAAAAAAATGAATGCCACAGTCAGTAATGGAGAAACAGAAAAAGCAATGGCCTCCCTAAGGTGTAATGTGAAGAGTAACATAATGTGAAGTCATAGACAAAGTGTAATGATCCAGGATATATTGGCCCGAATTTTCATGATTATTTGTTTCATATATTTACATGGTAAGCTATCAGAGAGGAAAAATTCATGTAACAAATCCAGACAAGAGTTCAAATGATGTTTTGATCATTTATCTGTACGTGTAAAGCAAAATTTTAAATTTGGTAGTACTGTGATATTGCTGAAGAAATTTAAATACCTTTACAAATGAATTCATTTTAATAATTCTTATGAGTTTTATAATTCCATAATTGTAAATGAAAATATAAAGCAAAATCATAAACTGCTCAGAATATTAGTACTTATAGAACATGTTCTTTGCCAAAACAGTTCATCAATATATTCAATGATTTTGTGAATCAATCTTTAAAGCATACACTTCTGTATGTGTATTTCTGTGAAAGAATTCATCAATGTGACATTAAATTGTCTTTGCTTATTAAATAAGGGTACAATTTTACCCACTCTTACATTTCTAAAAAGATGTAAGTATATATATGGAAATAATGCTTTAGCTGGATTTTATTGGAGAAAAATACCTCTGGTTATATCTTATGTAGTCTTAAGTATTTAATAAGAATGTAATCACATAAAACTAATATAGTATTTTTCTCAAATAGTAATATTTGTTATGTATTTTCCTGACAAAAACATGGCCATACGTATAAATATGTTCTTTGTATATGCATCCCTAATACTAGATATTGCAGCAGAATTTTTAGAACAAAAAAAGATATTGAGGTGAAGGGTGGGATACATGATCAGTATGAGCATAGCTGACTACTCAGAGATGAATTTCTTTTTATAAAAAATCGAATTATACTATTATTTTACCTTAAATTCCATCAGAGGACTAAATTTAAGTATCCAACAAAATATGATAAAGTCTGTAGATAGAAATTACATTGCAGAAATCATTCCAGGGATGCTAGCAGACACACCACTGACTTTTTAAAAAATCTTATGAGACCCATAAAGGGCAGCCTTTGTTTAATAGCAACTTCTGACATTTATTACTTTGCTTCCACCAAATTTTTCTCTTGAATTTATGAAGTCATAAGTGTATCACGTCTTTTCTTGAATATCATGTTATCACTAATATTGCAACTTGTTCTTATTTTCCTTGTTTAAATGATCAGAGTTCTAACACAATATCCTTGAATAAAACACAGAATTCCTGTGTCTGTGCAACCAGTGTTTCTATTCTTTTTTAGTTTTTATTTTAATGATTATAATACACAATGATTAATTTCATCATGGGGAATTAATACGTGTAAATAATGTCTGATTATGTTATTTACCACCCAGTCTCTAGGTCCTCTTCCTATTTGTAAAAAAAAAAAAAATCTAACATTTTAATGTAAACAAAGATAAACTATGGTTAAAAACTCAAATTGAAAAAGAAAATACTCATACACATGATCCTCCCACCTCTTTATGTGTAGATAAATTAGGAAGTGATGGGGTGATGGCTCAGTAGAATAAGTGCTTGCCTGGCAAGTGCAAGGGCCTAAAAGCAATGCCCAGTTCTGACCAAAAAAAAAAGAAAGAAAGAAAGAAAAGAAAAGAAATAAGGTGATTGAAATATGTTTATTTTGTTGATTTTGCAGTACTACCTTTTTTTTTTTTTTTTTTTTTTGGTACAGGGTCTCACTATGCAGCCCACATTGATAGTGATCCTTCCGCTTTCTGCCTCCTGTGCTGGGATTACAGGTGGGCACCCAGACGCCATCACCAGCCCAGCACACCCAAAGGTGGGACCTGTGCCACATACGGAACCAGGATCGAACCCTGGTCCCTGTGCTTACCTAAGCAAGCGCTTAGTCCGCTGAGCTATACCACCGGCCCTCGTACTACCTTTCTGAATGCTCACAAACAAGAGGACAATTTTTATGATATTTTGGCTAAATAATCTATTTTACATAATACTGCCTATACTTGTACTATGCTGTCTTGTTTTTAACTTTTTCAAGGTTGAATCTCTCTTTTCCCCATATGCCACATAATGTGCAGCCATCTCTGTCATTTCTCCTTTAGAGATTTTCCTTTCTTTACTTAGAATAACCCATAATGATATTTCAGTCAAAGGCAGTCTGATTAACCTACAGCTGAAATGCTGATAACACGTAGTTGACATCTGCCCAACAAAGCTGCCTAGCCTTGTGTGGGACCTTCCGTGCTCTCTAGATTCTACTCCATCAGACAGGCCTTGTGCGGAAACCTGTAGCAGAACTTCCTGCAGAGAGAAAAGGAGCCAGACCCACCAAACTACTCCAAGAAAAGAATATTTTGCCAGAGGGACACAGCAGGTTCTCTTTCAAGGGAGGCAGGAGGAAGAAGCTGAGCACAGGAGCCAGACCCAAGCCATGCCCACCTGGATGAGTTTGAACTTGCTACGTCTGGACCCAGTAAGCTGAGACACTCTGCCAGACCCAGATCTATGAGGTCATCCTCTCTCTTTTTCCTTTGATTGAGAGAGGTGGCAACGGGTAACAGAAGTGAACTAGTCTGCCTGGAACACTACAGGTAGAAAACGGGAGGTGATCAAACAGAACCTAGGGGAACTAAATTATGTACAAGTTCCTAATCTAATATCTGTTTAGCTATACAGTCATAATGTTTGCTTTTAGTGTCTAATATACAAACCCATTAGATATAAAAGTTTATCAATTGCTAAATCTCACTATCCTATATTAGTGTTGCTAATTATAATTCTGTAAATACAAAACTGTAGCTGCCCTAACCACATAATCCTTCTTGGGTAATAATATTGGTACATGCTAAGGTAATATAATAACTGCACCAAAACTCCACACCAAAGGTCAGAAGATACTGCTACATAAAATGACAGAGAGAAGGAGCAAAATGCATTCTCAGGCCCTGAACCTACCAAAAACAAATGCAGAAGACAGTAGCATAGAAGAAATTGGAAATCACACACATGAAATCTCTGAAATAATAGTGTCTGAAGTAAAGAAACAACTTCAGAAAAGTATAGAGGAAATCAGATCAGGAATAATCTCTGAAGTAAAAACAAAATGGTAACTATAATGGAAGAATTACTAAGTACTTCTAGATAAGGCACAGATAAAATAATAGAAGAGAATAGAAAACTGATGGAATCCTTGAATGAGCAGTTGCAAAGAAATAGAATGCATGAAGCATATTCAAAGAGATGTACAGGAAATTAAACCACAATCACAAGCTGGCAAGATGAAGACAGAATTTCAGACCTTGAAGATACAATTGTAGCTAGTGAAAAGGTAAGAAAAGAACTAGGATGCAGGAAAAAATAATTCAACATTTGCAAGAGTTTGCAAAGATGAACAGTGTAAGATGATGTAATGGGATACATATAAATAGGAAAATGTTCTGGAAAAGCCTAATAAATTAATGTATCAGTTACAGCTAAATTCTGATCATTTAGCCAACATTCTAAATACAGAATTCTTAACTCTAGCCCTGTGTTATATATTTGATCTCTAGATTTGCTATTCCTAAGTATCCACACATTTGTTTCCTTTGTTCTGTGTCTTTCTAATTCTTCCGTTTTCGACTTAACCCTCATAGTGAGTTTTCTTTTAATTATTTACCTTGTTACATTAGCTTTTAAAAAATTTTAAAAGTATAAATGGGATCACATAATCTTTTCTTTCTAGATCTAAGTTATGCTACTTGCCATAATATTCTGTAGTTTTATCCATCTTGTACCAAATGATAAAAGCTTTTATGAGGCTGAATAACATTTCATGTTACTGACACTTAGATAATTCCCATAGTTTGGCTATCATGAACAATGTTGCAATGGAAAGTATAGTGAAAATAACATTATGTTGTGTTGGTTTTATGGCCAATGTGTATATACACAAAACAGAGATTGCTGCATCCTATGCACATGCACCCCACAACCTGCTTTGGGAACATCCAGGCAATTTTTCCACTGAGATGGTTGTAATAATCCACTATCTCACCAAAAATGTGTAAGAATTCCCTTTACACTATTTCCAAAATCTGTTCCTTTCAACTGAAATAGCCGCCCTAAAGTTTAAAAGGTTATTGTTTCCTAATGGTTTTCCTTTGCATTTTCCTGATCATTCAAAATGCTTGAATACCTTTAGGTATGCCTATTGCTAGTTATTTCACTCTTCTAAGGAAAAACATTTATTCATTTCCATTCCTTATTTTTAATTGACTTATTTAGGTTTCTACTATTGAATTGTATGAGATTTATGTCTTAAATATTAATAGCTTATAAGATGTACGATGCATAAATATTTTGCCAATCCACAGACAGCATTTCTTTCTTTTTAAAATTGACCTCCTTTGCTGTTCAGAAGAGTTAAAAGGCTGAGTTAGATAGAATTTAGCTAGGAAGTCATTTGTCCTGGGCTCTTCTCTGTTGGGAGGTCTCCATCACTCCTCATTCTCTTTGTTATTAGCATGCTCCATCTTCCCATATCTTTTCAGTCAACCATAAAGTATTTTGGGACAGATGACAAGAAATACTGCACAGCAAAGCTCATGGGATGCAATAACATAAGTTCTAAGAAAGAAGTAAGTAGCAATAAATTATTACCTCAAAACGGAATAAATCTCCCAAATAAATATCTGAAGATTATCCCTCAAGGATCTAGATAGGACAGGATAAACTAAATTTAAAATGAGCAGAAGAAAGTCAGTAAAAAAGAACAGATCACATATAAATTTTATAGAGAATAGCAATAAATACTCAATGAAACTGGATTCACATTCTGAAAAAGCTATAAATTGAGAATTAGATAGCTTATGTCAAAAAGAATAGAATCAAATAAATAAAATCAGAAATAAAAGGAGAAATTGTAACAGAAGTCTAAGTAGTGAGGAAGATCAAAAAGGCTTAGATTTAGTCTATCATGTGTTGTGGTAATAGGAGACAGGTCTGGGCAACATATAATGGCAAGAGAGGCTTCCGTACAGTTCAAGAGTTGTCTCAGTGGGAAGACCCACGTCTGGTGAAATCCTCCACCTCACTACTTAATGTCAAAAGGCACAAAAGTATGAGAATATAAATTATGGAGAGAAGAGAAGAGACCAAAACTTTCTTTAAAAACTGACCTAGTCTTGTCAAAAGGAGTTCTCTCTCATATTGATAATAGTCAACTCAGCAGACAAGTTCCTTCATGATCTAATAAACTCTGAAAGGCTCTTCACTCAAACTGATTCCTCACTTGTTAAGTTTACAACAGATCAACTCTGGAGGATACTTTCAAATGTGCAGGAGTAGGGTATCGAATTATATGCTAAAAAGTCAGATCATTTGTGCAAATGAGCTTCATCCTATTGTCTGTTTCAAAAACAAAAAGGGAAATGTTTCTATTGTTGAAAGAAACATTATTTCACAAATTGTTGATGTTATGGATTCAATATAGTTTTTTTTTCCCATCTATGTCCTTGGTACAGGGTCTCATTATGCAGCTCAGACTTGTAGTGATCCTCCAGTTTTCAGACTCCCCAGTGCTGGGATTACAGGCATGTCACCATGCCTGGTTTCAGTGGCCAGCTCAGTGTGCCCTAGGGGTGGGATTAGCAGGTCATGCAGGAACAAGGATTGAACCTTGGTCCCTACTTTGCCAAAGCAGGTGTTTAATCCACTGAGCTATCTGGCCAGCCCTCTCAGTATAGTTTTAAATATGCTGTTGAATTTATCATGTTAGTTAAAATGAAAGTTCTAAATGTTAACTGCTATTAAAAAAACCTGATGGAAAATTTTAGTACAACCATCCCAGCCACCTTTTATATTTACTTGCATGATTTTTCCCTCATTCATTTTTCCCTATCTTTTCTCCTTTCTCTTATCTTCATTGTTTAATCATTAAGTTCATTTCCTTTAAATTTTACTATATCCATTTTATATATATATATATATATATATATATATATATATATATATATATATATATATTCAGATTTTATTTATTCTTTCATGTTTTTACACAAGGGAGACAATATGATATCTACAAATGTGGGTCTGATTTATTTCACTTATGAGTATAGCCTCTAGTTGCACCCACTTACCTATAAAGGCTGTGAGTTTGTCCTTCTTTATAGCTGAGTAGTACTCCATTGTATAAAAATGCCACATCTTTTTTATCCATTCTTCAAGTGATGGACATTTTGGTTTTTTCAAAGATTTAGGTATGATGTATTGTGTTGCTATAAACATGGATGCACATATATCTCTATGGTATGATGTTTTCAATTCTTTTGTGAAAATATCCACAAGGGAAATAGCTGACTTTCTGCAATCTGAGCAACTACATTGAGCGTGGCAATGTGTAATTCAGAACCCATTGTTGACTTGGTCTCCTACATGTGTACTGTTTCACCAATTATTATACTGTCTTTAAAATAAATTTTATAAAACACAAGCAAAAAAATGAAGATTTCTTGAAAGCAGGCATTAATATTCAATTATTTGTCCAATCTTGCATAATTATATCTGTTAATCTGAGCAAAAGATTTGATGTAAACTAGACAATATACCATTGGTAATCAATTATTCATGTGAAAATCTGTAGCATTTATGTTGTTGGATTTTATCCTGTTTCTGTCATTTTTTTCTGCTTGATTTTGCTTCTGATTTTCCTCTTCAAAATAAAATAAAATTAAATTTAAGAAAAGTAATTAAGAAGGCACAAATAAACTATCAGGAGAAAAAATAACATAACTTTATCAGCTATAGCTTAACAAGATATCATCTATTTCCGTAATTATACCCTATCTTTTTTGCGACAGGTCTCACTCTACATGGTTGGGCTGCCCTTGAACTCACTTTGTAACCCATGCTGGCATCAAACTAGCAGTGATCCTCCTGCCTCCGTTGCCCCAATGCTGGGATTGCAGGGTGGACCACAGCACTCAGTTTATTATACTCCAAACTGATAGAGGTGCATTAAGTAATACATTTGTTAAAAAAAAAAACACTTGACCTAGTAATGTAATGTAAAGCGCAGCACAATGGTAGAATAGCTATAGCTAGATCTCTCAAGAAATGTTTATTGTTAATTTTAGTGTGTCTAGAGAAGACTGAGAATTTATTTTGCAATGAATCAGGTTTTAAAATGTAATTCCTCTCTTGGAGGGCCTTATTAATCTTTCTCTGAAGGAATTTTTGCTTCATTTTATCTCTTACATATATCAGAGACTTAGCTTTTATTTTTTCCTCTGGTTTATGCTGCACCTTTCAGATATCTCTCTATATGGAATAGCAAATCCAATGTACAAAGAGAAGCAGGGGCACGAGGGCCATCAGTATCTTCATCATTCTAGAGGATTAATTTTTAATTTCATGTACATATACAGGTAATTTTATAACAGATCGTTTAAACCTGACCCTACTATTACCAAGAGAATTAATCTAATCTTTCTGCTTATAGAGCACTAGTTTTCCATACTTTCATTTCTAGGAATATTTTCTTCTTAATAGAAAGAAACCTTCAAAAAGTTATTGAAGAAGTTTTAACAGCTATTTTTTTTCCAAACAAAACTTCAAGATTTTATTGGAATGCTTCTTTCTTTCATTCTTCCTTCCTTCCTTCCTCCCTTCCTCCCTCCCTCCCTCCCTCCCTCCCTTCCTTCCTTCCTTCCTTCCTTCCTTCCTTTCTTTTTTCTTTCTTTCTTTCTTTCTTTCTTTCTTTCTTTCTTTCTTTCTTTCTTTCTTTCTTTCTTTCTTTCTTTCTTTCTTTCCCTCTCTGTCTTTCCTTCCCTCCCTCTCTCCCTCCCCCTTTGTTCCCTCCCTCCCTTCCTCCCTTCCTCCCTTCCTTCCTTCCTTCTTTCCTTTCTTTCTTCCTCCCTCCCTCCCTCCCTCCCTCCC
>PVKA01036604.1:0-21629 GCA_004027165.1 Ctenomys sociabilis
TATATAGGTCTTGCTTTAACTCGGTGTTAACCATCCAGCAGAAAAGTATAAAAATGGAGGTATATAAAGTAAAGTCATATTAATATAATGAGCTGTGTCAAGTCAACAACTTCTGTGGATAACCCGCTTCTATTGTGGACTGCTGATCTGTGTTGGATTGTTTTATTATATATATATATATATATATATATATATATATATATATATATATATATATATATATATATATATGTTTAGCCATCCATGTTTTGAAAATCTGTAACATATGTATTGTTGTATGTTACCCTGTATATGTCATTTTTTTCCTCTTTGTTTTTGCTTCTATTTTTCACTCTTCAAGTTAAAATACAAAAATAAATTAATTAAAAAATAAAAAAACTGAGGGCTAGGGAAAAAAAAACTGGGCCAAAAACAAGAAATGGAAGGGGAGGGAGATAAGACTCATATGAAGATGAATGAGTGAAGACAAGCAATATTCAACCTAGCTAGCATTCTATCTACTCTGAAAGGTAACAGCTCCACTGAAGAAAGGAGATGCCAAGTAGCAGGGCTCAGAAGCTTCAGACCACAACCAAAGCACTGCATTATATCAAAGAGAAGCAGTAGGTACACATTGCTTATTAGGGTATGTCTAAGGATGCTGACATTAGCACCAGTTATCTGCAGATCTTCACCTGGAAGCCTACACACACTACAACCATACCCAAAGAAGGCAAGGGAGTGAAGAAACCACATCTGATGTATTAACTGGGACTTGTAATATTCAGCCTCTACAAAGGTTGGTATGATGGTAAATAATCTCAAACTCCATTTTCTATTGTAACATGGTCACACAATGTGTCACTGTCCTGTCAGTCACTTCTATTTACATTTTCACTCCTGCATAGTGTATATTTGTGATGAATCCCTTCCAAATAGCTATGCTTACTGGGAGTCAGCACAGAACAACAATGATATCTAAGTGCAAGATTATTAGTCTATATTTTTAATAAAATACCAGAAAATTTGAAAAAAAAAAAAAAAGAGAGACTAAGTGTCTAATGTATAAACTTCTGGAAGACATAATATTTAGTCTCAAGCCCTACTACGGTAATGAAGGGCTGGAGGCTGGACACTGAGAGAAGGTTGCATCGTGTTGCAATGAACATTTGCAAAAAGGAATATTTGAGGCACAGACATTCCCCACAGGGCTCCGAGGAGGTGTCCTGAACATGCGCCTGTGGCGGCAGCTAAGCCCCATGGGCCAGGCCCCTGCATAGTTCTTCCTCCAAGTGTTCTAAGGACTCAAGCTCAGGGGCTCCCAGAAAGGGCTCCAATGAGACCACAGGGGAGCTCCAGCTTTGAGCCTGCAGCTGCAGTGGGCCGTGAGTCTGACTGGCTCTGAGACCCACGCAGATCAGTGCAGCACATGTCTGGATGCATCTGGGTGGGTGACAGAGGCGCTGCTCTGGAGTGTGAAGCCAGTCCCTCCTCTCCTTGGTGCTGCACTAGCTCTGCTCCCAGCCACCATGAACTAAGCAGTTGTCTGTGGTTCGGTTTGGTTTTCTAGTCCCAGGCACAAGGGCTGATTGTGTGATTCAGGCTGGTTTTGGATTCACTGTGTAGACCAGGGTGGCCTCAGATACCCCCTGCCTCAGTCTCCCAAGTGCTAGGATGACAGACACACACCACCATGCTTGACCTAAACAGTGTTGCCATACCCCACTCTTCGGCATTGCTGTCCCTGTATTGCAGCCAGCTGGTGGTGAACTGAACCCTCAGAAACCGTGAACTAATGAACCTACCCTCTGTTAAGTTGTGGGTGTCAGAAAACTCCCAACCGAATGGTGACTAATACAGAACCCAACCCTATATTACAATTTCAACTGCAAATATCAGGGCCATTACAGATAACACCTTAGCCAGGGTGATGGCACACATATCACAGTGGGGTCCTCGCTGACCTGTACCCCACTCTGTCCTATCACAGAGGCCCCAGCAACACCTGCAGGTCAGGCCTGGCACATTCGGGAATCTTTCCTCATAAGCTTCACTCGTTTTAATTCCTTTACGTGTTCCAAATCTTTCCAGTTCTTCAGGACCTAGCCAAAGAGCCCTTGCTTCAGAAACCAGTGCCCTTGTTCCCTTTCTGAGTCACTGTTGTTATTGTTAATAATATCAATAATGATGATACATTAGGCCATTACCAAGGGCCAGGTGCTGTGCTGTTATTTGCAGATATAGTCAACAGATTCCCAGAGACCCTCTCAGATAAGTGCTATGTGCATTCTGTAAATGCAGGAAACTGGCTGATAGGGCTGAAGGAATACTTCCCAAGGTGAGCCCAAGGTCACAAAAGTGATAGGGGTGGAGACAGGCTTTAAATCCAATGTAGCCACTAACTATTTCCCAGCGTTGTCCCCTGGAATCAAGCACTTGCTTCCTGGAGCAGCATCCTTGGCTCTCCTCCTATACTCTCTCTCTCTCTCTCTCTCTCTCTCTCTCTCTCTCTCTCTCTCTCTCTCTCTCTCTCCCCCTCTCATCTTCTGATACAGGGTTTCAGGCTAGCCATGAATTCACTTTGTAATTCAGGCTGGCCTCAAACTTGAAGCAACCCACTTGCCTCGGCCTCCTCAGCACTGGGATTACAGGTGTACCCCATCAGGCCCAGCATTACCCACATTCTCCTGATGTGGGGTAATTTCCCATCTCCACCCCAGCTCTAGTAGCGCCACATTCTGGGATCTTCCCAGGAGGACCCAGGGGCTACAGTGCCTTCTCTAAGATGTGATCAGGGCTGTTGGCACTGGGTTCTTTTTAAAAATGTATACTCCTGGCAACTCAGCTGTTTACACAGGGTGCATCTTTAGAATTCCTGGACTCAGCCCCCAAATATCGATTGTTGGCAGGGGCAAGGCAGCAGTTTGTGGCTTCCCGACAGCAGCTCTGTGTTCTATTATAGAACCTGGCTTGTTTCCGTTTGCACCATCAGCAGGGCACCAGCTTTGTCTGTCTTGCCCTTTTGCCTGGTGATCTGAAGCTATTCTGGCTGAGTTCTGGGCTCACGGTCGCCTGCTACAGCCCCTCAGTGTGGGAACCACAGGATGAGAAGGCCCAGCTCTCCTCCCAAAAGACAAACCCAAACACAATTATAGCTCTTGCCCAGAGAAAGAGTCATTATGATGTCTGTTTGTCTTTAATTTTTTTTTTTTTTTACTTAAATAAAACCTTTTCAGTACTAGGAATTGAGTGCCCTGCCTCACTCATGCTAGACAAGCGTTCTTCACTGAAGGTGCATCCCCAGTGCCTGCTGTTGTTGCTGTGTGCACTTTGCACTCTGAAGGAAAACAAGTTGGTTTAAATCCAAAATGGCAGTGTTGTCAGGGGCAGGGAAGCAAGCACTCTGCACAGACGCGGGAAGTAAACTAATGCAACCACTTTGAAAGACAAATTGGCACTGGTTATTGACTTTTCAAATGTGCAAGTCCTTTAATGCAGTGCCTCTAGTTCTAGAAATTTATTGTACAGCTATTCTTATACATTATACAAAGATGTTTTCTCTTACATTATTTATAACAAAAATGTTACTAATACAAATGATTATCAGTTAGAGATGTACTAAATAAATAAATTATTGTTTAACCACACAAAGGAACTCTATTTAGCCATACTTAAGAATAGATTCATACATGCTGAGATGGAACATTCTCCAAGACATTCTGTTAAATGCAAAAGGCAAGGGGCTGAAAACATAGCTCAGTAGAAGGGTCCTTGCCTGACAGGAAGCTCTGAGTTCCATTCCCCAGGACTCCAAGACTATAAGAATAAATAAATAAGCCGGGCATGGTGGCGCATGCCTGTAATCCCAGCACTCGGGAGGCTGAGGCAGGAGGATTGTTGTGAGTTCGAGACCAGCCTGAGCTACAAAGTGAGCTTAAGGCCAGCCTGAACTGCATAGTGAGACCCTGTCTCAAAAAGACAAAAAATAAATAAATAAATAAATAAATAAATAAATAAATAAAATGTTAAAACAGGCTGCTGTGCTGGGGATGAGGCTCAGTGGCAGAGCTCTTGCCTTGCATGAACAAGGCCCTGGGTTCAAGCCCCAGCAGCACCCCCCCACACACACACACATTAAACAAGATTTAGGAAAATCTGAGTGCAATATAAAGTGTGTGTGTGTGTGTGTGTGTGTGTGTGTGTGTGTGCAGCTATTCAGGAGGCTGAGGCAAGATGAACACTTTATTTTTTTTATTTTTTATTTTTTTAAGATGAACACTTTAAGCCAAGAGTTTGGGGTCAAGCTGGGCAACATGATGAGAAACACCCCTATCAGGTAGGATAGAATGTGGGCATCCAATGCACACCCGGAAGCATGCCACGCAAGTGCTCTGCTATGGAGCAACATTCACATCCCAATATCCTGTCTGTCTGTCTGTCTGTCTGACTGTCTGTCTGTCTGTCTCTGTCTTTGTCTGTGTGTGTGTGTGTGTGTATGTCTGAAAAAGAAAGGAAATAGAACAGATTATTACTTTTACTTCAGAGTACTACGTATATATATGTGTATATATATATATATATGTGTGTGTGTATATATATACATATATTTTTTTTTTTTTGAGATAGGGTCTTGTTATGCAATTCAGGCTGGTCTTGAGCTCACTTTTTTAACGTTGTTATTTATGTATTTTCTACAGGGTCTCACTATGCAGCTTTTTTTCTTTCTTTCTTTCTTTTTGGGGGGGCAGAACCAGGAATTGAACTCAGAACCTTGTGCTTGCCAGGGAAGAGCTTATTCTACTGAGCCATCTCCCCGGCCCCTACACTACGCAGCTGGCACTCTCAGTGATCCTTCAGTTTTCAACCTTCCCAACACTGAGATTATAGGCGTGCACCACTACACCCAGTTTCAGTGGCTGGTTCAGCACACCCTGGAGTGGGGCCAGTGCAGCGTGGTACCAGGGATAGAATCCCTGTCCCTGTGTTTGCGTAAGCAGGCAATTTGCTGAGCTATCTCACCAGCTGGTTGAGCTCACTTTCTAGCCCAGGATGGTCTTGAACTTACAACATCCTCCTGCCTAAGCCTTTTGAGTGCTCCCTATTACAGGTGTGTGTCATCACACACACACACACACAATATATATATATATATATATATATATATATATATATATATATATATATAATTTGTTTGTTTGTTTGTTTTTGGAGGAACTGGGGATTGAACTCAGGCCCTTGCATTTGCCAGGGAAGTGCTTATTCCACTGAGCCATCTCCCCAGCTATATGTGTTTTTTTTTTCCTTACCCAAACCAGCTCTGCTTAGCTAAAGTATTGAAAGGCTGCTTCCTCTAAGCTCAGCTGTGATCACATATTAAGCACTCTGCTCTGTCCTATGCAAAGTTCCATTGCACTCATATTTTCACATACAAGTAAGACCATACCTCAGTTTTGTAGCCGAGGAAGTTAAAGCTTTCAGCAATTAAGTGATGTTAGTTTTACGTGTCTACCTGACAAGATAGTATCCAGTCATTTAATCAAACACTAAGCTAGATGTTACTGTGAAGGTATTTTGTTGGTGTAAGCAAATTCTAACCTGACTTTAATTAAGTAAAGGACATTATCCTCAATAATCTGGCAAGCCTTGTCCAGTTAGTTTCTTAAAGGATCAGGGAGATGGTTCAGTAGAATAAATGCTTCTCTGACAAATGCAAAGGTCTGAGTTCAATCCCTCGTTCCGCAAAAAATAAATAAATAAATAAATAAAACACATGTTTTCTGAGGGAGAAGAAACTCAACTGCTGCCTTTAGCTCCTGTCCAAGCCTTGGCAGCCTGCATGCCTGCCCTACAGATTTTTTTGGTTTTTTTTTTAGTTATTTTTTTGCAGAACCGGGGATTGAACTCAGGCCCTTGCGCTTGCCAGGGAAGCACTTACTCTACTGAAGTCATCTCCCTGGCCCTGCCCTACAGCTTTTAAACTCGCCTAGTCAGCCTCAGCAGGCACAAAAGCCAGCTCATAGTACAGACGTACATTTGCGGTAGTGGTCTTGTTACAAAAAACAGACCACCCACAGACACCCGGTAGGGTGGGTCGGGCGGTGGTTCATTACCCCAGCAGGCTTGGAACTAGGAGCTCAGCAGCAAGCCCCACAGGCTTGCGTCAGGGCTTTTCAAGGGACCGTGAGAGGGGCGGGACCTAGGCAGATGTGGCGCACACGATTGGAGGGTGGTGACGTCACGTGTTGCCGGGAAGCTTTACGTAAAGGGACGTGTCCAGTCTGCTGGACGTGTTCGCTCGGTCTTGGTAGGCTTTCACTTAAAATGTTAATTTACCCCCGCAGTCTGCCTTACTTTCCCCATTACTGGAACAAAATGTCTGACACCTGGAATTTAAAAGAAGAGGGGTTCATTTCGGCCCCCAGTGCTTCAAGGACTTGTCCATGTCTGCTGGCGTCAAGACAGGAAGCGCACGCGGGCCGCGTCTGGCGAAGCAGAAAGGGGCAGCTGCCCGCAGGCCCACCCTTTCGCGTCTCTCGCGGCCTCTTCGCAGGACCCATCCCTAACGTCGCACTCCCCGGAACTCGGCAGGGGGTTGGCCCGTGCACCGACAGGGCAGCGCCGTGCTGACCCATCACCTTCCGGGAAAGCATACTCAGGGAGGCCTTCGGTTCTAGACCTAGACTGTAAGGAGGTCCCTCCTCAGGGAGCATCCTGACTCACTCGCTTCCCGAGTGCACAGGCTGATGAATGACCCACCTGGGATCTCTTTCTGCTGTACTCAAGAAGCCAGTTTAGCATGACAGAACAGAGGGTCGAGGTCTCTGCCCCACACCCGTCTCTGCGTTGGACACATCACTTCCAGGATAAAATAAAAATTCCTAGCATGACCTTGCTTTGCACATATCTTTTGGGTACAAATGTCAGAAAATGCAATGCAAAATTACTTAAGAAAAAAATAAGAGCAGGGCATGGTTTTGCATGCCTATTAAGTACATAGTTCAAGGCCGGCCTGAGCTACATTGAAAGACCCTGTCAGAAAGAGAGGGGAGAGGGAGAGGGGGAGGCTCAACAGTTTATGCCTCATGCTGGTCAGGCATGGTGGTGCAGACCTGTAAGTCCCAACACTCTGGAGGCTGAGGTAGGGGATCTGCAAGTTTGAGACCAGCTTGGGCTACAGAGTTTAAGACCAGCCTGAACTGCACAGGAAGAGCCTGTCTCAAAAAGGCAAAAAAAAAAAAAAAAAAGAAAGAAAGAAAGAAAGAAAGAAAGAAAGAAAGAAAGAAAGAAAGAAAGAAAGAAAGAAAGAAAAAGGCAAAATAAATACATGAGTTTATTGCCTTGTAAACTGGAGAAGTTTAGAGGAAGTGAAGTGCTGGTTTCACCAGGAAAAGTTCTCTCTCTGTCTCTTCCTCTCTCTCTCCATTTATCAGAGCTGGAGATGGAACCCAGAACCACACAAAAGAGGCCAATCTCTTTTTGGTCATGTCCCCTAACATGGCAGGACAGCCTTTGTTGTTCACACCCACTACTTCTACGTCAAAGCTCAACGTAAAAAAAGAACCCACTTCCCACATATCTTAAGCACAATTTGTAAGAAAAACTACATGTGCAAATATCGTATGGTCTCCCTAGTATAACTCAAAAGAAGAATTGCAAATAGAAAGGTATAATACAATTAAAAGGAAAGCGAGAACTTGAGGACTGGACAATGAGGAGAGGGCAAGGAGAAACGCTGAGAAACATGACAGAGGCAAGACCATTCACTTATACACACTAGATGGTTAAAATACAAATAAATAAAATTTTTTAAAAAGATGGCACTGCAGAAAGACAATAAGCCTAAGAGGTCAACCTGGAAATTTCATTTGGACCTTAACCATCCAGTAGAAGATGGAACTTTTTTTTTTTTTTTTTTTTTTTTTTTGTGACAAATCTTTTATTGACCTGACTAGCATACCTAGTGGCAGGGTCAAGTAGAATATACTTATCTGCCCTGGCTCCTGTCTTCCTTCTCCTGGGAATTCATGTACCACCACAGGAAAGAGGAGCATCCAGGACAGGTAAAGCTGGGGATATACAGGGTGGAACCTGAAAGTGGCTCAGGGCAATACAAAAAGTGCAGGGTTGATTGCTGGCCCAACCGGATAAAATGTCCATCCAGGTAGAGGAAGGCTGCCAACCCCATACAGATGAGAGGGGTCCAAATGGGGAGAGTCCCTTAGAGGCTCACTGTGCCCTTCGTGCCATCAGCATCTCCCAGATGTTGTCTTCAGCTTCCTTAACACTCCGCTCCAGGTAGGACTTTTTTTGCTCTAGTTCTTTAATTTTTTCTTCTGCTATTTTCTGTTTCTCCAACAGCTGGTTATGAATTACTTCCTTGGATTGAAGAATAAACATTCTTCCTATACCTTCATACATGTTAGTCTCATCTACCAAAGTCATAATCTCTGTATCTGTAAGATGTGCATGCTTTTTCGTTCTGTTCAGTTGTTCAATCTGAATGTCAGCAAGCTTCACCTTCTGTTGAGTGTCAATAACTTTTGCTTGAAGCTCTGTGAAGGCCTTCTTCAACTCCAGATCCACGGAGGCCACCATGTTGCTTCGGAACTTTTGATTCTGGAAATTTTGAACAGTTTCTGAGACAGGGCCCTGGGTTTGATCCCCACCATGTCCTGCTGGCCCTGCTCCTGGGGCACGCTGAGACAGCGATTGAGACTGAGCATGGCGGTGCACACCCACGATCCCAGAGCTTGGGAGGCTGAACACAGGAGTACTATGAGTCTGATCTACATAGTGACATCCTGTAGACTCTGTACTAAATTACATATATATATAGTTTCAATGTGGGAAAATGGTTTTTTGGATTCTAGATACTAATACGCACATGAAATTTGTTGGTATAAAATCTGATGGAAGCCTTTCTTGCAGAAAACCCCTCACTGGTCATTCATCATGACTGTGCCCATCATAGCTAATACTGGACTCAAATCATATGAATATCAGAGATTTGAAGGGAAGCCATTTAAATGTAACAAACATAGGGAAACCTTATATTGACAGTCCTTGCGGAAGCAAGAAAAGACAAATCCTGGAGAGAAACCCTACTAATACAAGCATTGTGGAGAAATTCTAATCTGATTTCACTGAAAAAAAACCCTTTGTAAGACTGGGCCTGGTGGGACTCACCTGTAATCCCAGCTCTTGGGAGGCTGAACACAGGTGGCTCAGTATGAGTCCGATCTACATAGTGAGACCCTGTTTACCCTGTACTAAATACAAAAAAAAGCCATTTGTATATAAGCAAGATATGAAAGTATTCATTACACACAACTATGTTCAAATCTGAGAAATAAATCATAGTGAACACCTAAATATGTATACAATGTTGAAAAGATTTTAATTGTCTTCATGATATTCAGATACTTGAAAAATGCAGCCAGGTGTGGTGGCACATGCCTATAATTTCAACACTTGGGAGGCTGAGACAGGAGGATTACCATGAGTTCAATGTCAGTCTAGGTTACATAGTGAGACCCTCAGAAAACAAAACAGATACTTGAAAAAGTTCATAGTATAGAAAATCTCTATTTATGTAAATACTGAAAAATCTCTCACCAACAGCACTTCATTGGCTAATCATAAAGGAACTCACCTTGGGAGGAAAACCCATGTATATAAGCAGTGTGGATGGGCATTGAGAATCCGCAGTCGTTGTCTAGGACATGCAAGAGCACACTGGGGAGAAGCCATGTACGTAAGTAATGTGGGAAAGCCTTCAGGACACATGGTCATTGTCAAATATGTGGAAGAATTACATCAAGAAGACCTGTGTGTGTAAGCAATGTAGGAATGCTATCAGCACACACCAGAATTGTTTTTTTTTTTTGTTTTTTTTTTTTTGCAGAACCAGGGATTGAACTCAGGCCCTTGCACTTGCCAGGGAAGCGCTTATTCTACTGAGCTATCTCCCTGGCCCCAGAATTGTTAAAGACATGAAAAAACTCACACTGGGAGAAACTGGGCATGTAAGCAATGTGAGAAGGCTTTCAGGGCATGCTCTTACTGTCAAATATACACTGTAGAAATGCAATGTATGTAAGCCATGTGGGGAATGTGTTTCACAGGGATGGAGCACACATGAAGTAGGGGCAGCTTGGTGTGGCCCAAGCACACCAGGACATGGGACCAGGGGTGCACTCTAGCCTGGTGAATTGCTAGTGCACAGGGAAGATGTCAGTAATGTAGTTCTCAAAGTCCCAACTGGCAGTTCCCCAAATGGTCACTAGTGCTGGGGCTATATCTCAGTGGCACAGTGCCTGAGCGATTCCTCATACCAAACAATTAAAAAAATAAAAAGAAAGCAAGAGTTCAGTGGCTACACAATCACAGGTACTCAGAGGCTGAGTGGGAAGATCACTTGAGCCCAGGAGTTTAAGGCCACCCTAGGCAATATAGTGAGACACTTGTAGAGAGATACTATCTCAAACAAAATAAAAAAAAAACAAAAAATAAATAAACCCCACAGTGAGTGGCATACTGAGCAGCTGCAACAAGATTAAAAAAAAAAAAAACTAGACAACTGGTCTCAATCTCTGAATGATAATACTGAGAGATCATGAACTTAGTTTTGGATGTATTGAGTTTGAGGCATGTGGTGAGCAAAATAACAGCCAAGAATAGCCATGTCCTGACCCCTGGAACTTGTAAACGTCATTTTATTTGGCCGAAGAGCCTGCACAGATGTGATTGAATTAAGAATCTTGAGATGGGGATTATCCTAGATTATCCAAGTAATCCCTAAATACAATCTCAAATATCCTTAAAACCAAGCAAATAGAGATTCTTTCTCAGAGGAAGACTTAACTACAGAAAAGTAAGATGGTGAGGATGGAAGTAAGATCGTGAGGATGGAAGTTTGGAATGTTGTGAAGAAGCCAAGGAATGCAAATAAGTCCTAAATGCTGTGGAAACAGATTCTTCAGTCTCTGCAAGGAACCAACTCTAAAGATACCCAGCTAACTCAGAGAGAAATTCAGACTGCTAGTGGACTCAACTCTTAAAAGAATAAAGGTTTGTTTTGTTTCTTTGGTTGGTTGGGGGGGTGGTCTTCTTGAGACAGGGTCACTATGTAGTCCAGGCTGCTCGCTTTGTAGCCCAGGCTGGTGTTGAATTCTCAGTAAGCCTCCCGGCTTAGCCTTCCAAGTGCTGGTATTATAGGCGTGCCTGGCTAAAGTGGTGTTGTTGTAAACTACTAAATTTGTGGTAATTTTTTCCAGCAGCAATAGGAAACTTACATTTAAATGCTCTGAAACACTTAAGACTGGAGATGTAGCTTGGCGGTAGAGCTAGCACGTGCGAACCCTAGGCTTGCTCTCCAGCACTACAAGGAGAGGAGAAAGAGAAAAGGGAAGGATAACATCCAAGAGCTGTCAACTACCCTTGCAGTTCGAGTAGTTTGTTAGACCTTCCTGCCGAATTTTAACAAAAAGATCCCCTGGTTATCTATACCTCAAGTGGAAGAAGTAGACTGCAGCCTGCCTCCGGTGGGTGCTGCTCTGAGCAGCTCTCCATCACGTAATGGCTTCCCACTCTGGATCCGGACTTTTCTACCTCGATTTCATTTTCCATCTCAGGTGCCCACGTTGGCCCTGCGCAATGTTTTCAAGTACTTTGGGAGGGGAGTTCGGGAATCGAACTCAGGACCTCGTGCTTGCCAGGTAGGCCCTGTGTCGCTGAGCTTCGTACCCCCCTCCCACCCCGCCCTTTCAAGTACTTTTATCTGCTAGAACCAACAGGTAACAGGGTCTCTGCCCTGCACTAGCACTCTGAGCGATAAGACAAGGCTTTTTGTAACCAAAGTATGCAGACGACCAGCCACTATTTGACTAGAAATATGAATTAGCAAATACACGGCAGGCATAAAAGCCCACGCAGGTGCAGCTGAGAGCTCCGGGATTTGGAGCTAGACTAGCGGCGGAAACAGGGTGGGTGGGAACGCCGAGTGTCTCCGCAAGGAGCGCACCGGCTTAGCGGCAGGGCGCATGCGAGCCTCGCAGGCCTGCCTCAGGGGCCCTCCGCGCATGCGCGGCAGCCCGGCGCGCGCGATTGGCTGAAGACGCGCAGTCTGCGACAATGGCGGCTCCCGGCCCTACGAAGGGCAGCAGCAATTGGTTTTCGGCTTTGGCGCTCGGGGTGACTCTCCTCAAATGCCTGCTCATTCCCACCTAGTAAGCACTGCGCGTCCCTGCGCTGGGCGCGGAGACCCGGGGGCAGGGATCTGCACCGTGGAGGGCAGAGGGCGGGAGTGGGCCGTGCTGTGGCGCTGCCCTCGCTGCGCTGCTCTGCTCTGCGCCTCCGCGGCGCGGGCGGCTCGTCGGCCCGAGAGCTGGAAGCGCCGGCCCCCGATCTAGCGCCGGGACTGGGGCAGAGTCGATGTAGGGGTTCGAGCAGCGCACCATTCGTTTGCAGATAATGCCCCGCCGCTTCCCCCACCGGCGTCGTAGCTGCGCGTCGCGCGGGCTCGATGCGAGCGCGAGCCGGAAAGGCTAGGCGGTGTTGAGACTGCAAAGGAGCTGGTGTGGTGGCGCGCCCTGCAGTCCCCGCGCCACGAGGTCGAAGCAAGAGAATCCGGAGTTCAAGCCCAGCCTGGGCAATTCAGGGATTTAGAGAGATTGTGCCTGAAAATGAAAGAAAGACCTATGAAGGAAAACCGAATGACTACCTGACAAGGCTTCACTCTTCTTGTAGAAGAGTTTTGGAGTTAAAATTCGAAGTATGAAAAGAATAAACTGTCCCACAAGGTTTCACTTTTCTTGTAGAAGAGTGCTGGAGTTAAAATTCGAAGTATGAAAAGAATAAACTGGGTATGTGGACAGCTACCTGTAATCCTAGCACTCCGGAGGCTGTGGCTGGAAAATCCCTGAGTGTTTGAAGCCAGCCTGGGCTACATAATGAGTTCAAGGCCAGTCTGAGCTTCACAGGGAGACCCTGTCTTTAAAAAGACTACCTCCAAAAAAAGGCTATATGAAAAGCAGCGGGGTGGGGGGAGTAAATAAAAGAAAAGTAGGGACTGGCAAGATAGCTCAGTGGACTAAAGTTCCTGCTTAGGCAAGTGCAGGGACTGCCTATAGTCCACAGAGTCGGGGCATGGTGGCACATGCCTGTATTCCCAGCACTGGGGAGGCTGAAAACAGGAGCATCACTGTGAGTCCAACCTTCATAATGAGACCCTATAACAACCAGATACATTAAAAAAGAAAGAAAGAAAAGTAGTTCAGGTGGCAGGAAAGAATTAAGCACAAAGGCCCTAGGGTAGGAAAGAACTCGAGAGTGTACTAGGAAGAGAGTGACCCATGGATGAAGAGCAGTAAAATTAGAAAAGTGGCATACCCTGTGTGAAAATGTATACAGGGCTGAGAATGTGGACCACGTCAGCTCTGCTTTCCTTGCATCATTCCTTACTTTTTTTATTTTCACTCTCATTCTTTTTCTCCACTCTTCCTTCCTAGTTCAGGGTTTGGCTTATGACACTCCTCTGATTAAAGCTATTGATGTTATTGGGTGTGGGAGAGCTGTGAGGTGCAGAGTATATGTCCACACCACACAGATTGTGTATGTAATTATATAAGCATTGTAATACAAAGGTTCAGGGAAGATACTTGTGCAGACTTGGAGAAGGAAAGGATTTGTCAGTTGAAAAGTTTTCTTGGTACCCAGGAATCAGCCTCAGAGCCTCATGCTTGCCAAGCAGAGCGCTGTGCCACAACACATCCCCACCTGAAAAAGAGTGTTGATCAGCAAAAAGCGTAGCTGAAAAGTAAGGAACAATTATTTTAAAATAATTGGAGAACCAGGGAGATATCTCAGTAGAATACGCACTTACCTGGCAAGTGCAAGGTCTTGAGTTCAATCCCTGGTACCACAAAAAAATAAAAAAATAATTGGAAAGCACATCCTAACATATAAGGAATTCCTTGTACAGCTGGATGAAAGGGAACTTTTTGTTTCTTTTAAAAATACAGGTCTGTATGAGGTGGTGTCTCTTTTTTTTTTTTTTTTTTTATGAAACGGGGATTGAACTCAGGTCCTTGCGCTTGCCAAGGAAGTGCTTATTCCACTAAGCCATCACCAGGCCCTGTCTCTTTCTTTAGTTGCTACAGTCTACAATGTATTTTCAGGGTTAAATCCTGGCATTGATCAAGAATTAAGAATATATAGGGCTGGCCAAATAGCTCAACAGATTAAAGCGCCTCCTTAGGCAGATATGGGCTGGGAGTTTGATCCCCAGCCTGCCGTATGGGCTTCACCCCAGGGCATGCTGAACTGGCAATTGAGACTGGGCATGGTGGCAGGCGCCTGCAATCCCAGCACTTGGGAGGCTGTAAACAGGATCACTATAAGTCTGATCTATGCAGTGAGACCCTGTGGACCATACAAAAAGAATGTGGGGCCAGGGAGATGGCTCAGTGGAATAAATGCTTCCCTGGCAAGCCCAAGGGCCTGAGGTCAATCCCCAGTTCTGCCAAAAAAAAAAAAAAAAAAAAAAAAAAGAACGTACTTGTCCTGGGACAGGTACCTAATTCAGCACTTCATATTGGTCTGGCTTTTTATTATTTGGCCAAAGTTCGTACTTTGAAACTGTGGATTGGAGCAAAGATGTTTCAGTGATGCACCACACATCAGTAGTACTGGATGGTCTAGTGATGCTATAGCTATCCTACTCGGGTAAGCTTGCTCTTTAGTGTCTTCTCACTGACAGATCACCTACAGACACATTTCTTGGAACATATCCTGATATTAAGCTATTTGGTGTTGTCTCTAGTTCTTTAGTTTTTGTGTTTTTTTTTTTAAAGGAAGGAAAGGCTCACAGTTACTGGAGGTTTCAGTCCATACTCAGCTGGCTACAAAGCAGAGTGGCACATGGCACAGGGCAGCAGCTCACAGCAGCAGCAAAACAGCAAAAAGCAAAGGGAGGAGAAGCAGAGCTGAGGCAGCTAGCAGGCCCCTGACCCTTATATTGTATTCAGTCTATCCGCCACAGGGTCTTTAGTTTTTTCATTGTTGTTTTGTGTTCACACAGTATCTCCCTATAGGGTCTGGCTTTGAGCTCAATACATGGTATAGCCCAGGCTGACCTTGAACTTCCTGGCAGTACTCTTGCCTCAGACTCCTAAGGGGCGTGCCCAGTCTCATTGCAGCATGCCCTGTGTGCAGGACTGGTGGCACCTTTCCCTGTGTCTGCCTATGCAGGTGCTTTAATCTGCTGAGCTATCTGGCCACCCACCAGATAATTTTTTCTTAGTGTATTTAGTATGGGGTCTACAGGGTCTCACTATACAGATCAGACTCAGTGATCCTCCCCATTTTCAGATTCCCAAGTGCTGGGATTACAGGCCACCAGATAAATTTTGTTAGAGGTTTTTTTTGTGTGTGTGTGTGAGCTTTTACAACACCAGCCATTTAAAGTAGCTCTGAGAGCCTTTTCACTAACTTTTAAATCTGGCAACTTTTTTTTTTTTTTTTTTTTTTAATGTATTTAGTATAGGTCTACAGGGTCTCATTACACATCTCGGACATGTAGTGAGACTCATATTTTCAGCCTCCCAAGCACACCACCACACTCAGATCTGGCAACTTTTCTGAAGGTCTGACATTCTGACTTGCAAATAACAGATGTTTCAGGAATATGTAACACCTGTTGTGTCTTTATAGGATAGTGAGCTGTGATTGTTTAGAAGATGTCAAAACATTTAAAAGTATAACTGTGGAAGTTAAAAATCGATAAAGGTTTTAAAATCTAATTTTACTTTCCTAACTGCTTTGAGTAGCCATTCTACAGATTTTGAAGTACACCGAAACTGGCTTGCTATCACGTACAGTTTGCCATTATCACAGTGGTATTACGAGGTAAGTTTTAATTTTATGTGGGTTTTTTTTAGTTGATTTATTAAACCATATAAATATTTATGGAAGGATAGCAGCAGTAGAGTGCTCAGGTGGTGTGTACAAGACCCTGGGTTTAATCATCAGCACCAGATACAATTAATCTGTGTAGACATGCTGGCACCTGCTTGTAATATTTGTATGTGAGAGGCTGAGGCAAGGAGATCACTATGAGTTTGAGGCCAGCTAGGGCTTATATAGCAGCCTAAACTCCATAGCAAGACCCTGTCTTCCAAACAAAACAGAAAAATCAGTCTTTATAAAAATTGTTCACTAAGCCAGGTGTGGTAAAATATGGTTGGAACATCAACCCCTTAAGAGGGTGAAGCAGAGCCGGGTGTGGTGGTGCAGGTCTGTAATCTCAGCACTCGGGAGGCTGAGGCAGGAGGATTGTTGTGAGTTCAAGACTAGGCTGAGCGACAAAGTGAGCTTAAGGCCAGCCTGAACTGCATGCATAGTGAGACCCTGTCTCAAAAAAAAAAAAAAAAAGGGTGAAGCAGGATTGTGAGTGTCTCGAACTCACAACAATCCTCCTGCCTCAGCCTCCCAAGTGCTGGGATTACAGGCATGCGCCACCACGCCCAACTTGTAATTCCACTTTCATGAGACGCTTAAGGCAAGAGAATCACAAGTTTTTTGCCAACCTAGGCAGCTTAGTGAGACCCTGTCTCAAAAATCAAATGGAAAAGGCTAGATGTCAGTGGTAGAGGGCTCGCCTAGCACATGTGTCACCTAGTCCCCACTGTTAACAAAAGTTTCCCAAGCTCTAAACTCAGAATTACAGTATCTCTACCCTTTTTGAAGGAACATAGGAGTGGGAAAGAAGAAAGCTCGGATTCTGGGCTAGGCTTTGCCAGTAACTACATAGTCAGCAACAAGACACTTGGCTAAGGCCTCATGTGACATGTGCAGTTTTAAAATGAATCACTTCAGACATCCTGTCTGTTCCTTACATTGTGTAATTTTATTTTATTATGTTATTTTTATTTATTTATTTTAGTACCAGGCATCAAATTCAGGACCTTATATTTGCCAGGTAAGCATTTATGCTGCTGAGGTATCTCCCTGGCCCTGTTTTATTTTTTTATTTTTTATTTTTTTTTTTTGTCTTTTTGAGACAGGGTCTCACTGTGCAGTTCAGGCTGGCCTTAAGCTCACTTTGTAGCTCAGGCTGGTCTCGAACTTACAGTAATCCTCCTGCCTCAGCCTCCCTAGTGCTGGGATTACAGGCATGCGCCACCACGCCTGGCTTGTTTTATAATTTTATTAGGAAAGGAATAACAAATATTATATGTAGGCATCATGTAATATACAAAACATTTTTGTCAGATTTTTTTTTTTTTTTTTTGTATTTGTTACAGGGTCTCATTACGCAGCTTGGACTCATAGTGATCCTCCTGTTTTCAGCCTCCCTAGCACTGGAATTCCAGGCATGCACCACCACACCCGGACTAGGTCGAAGCCTCATTGAGTGTGGGGGTAGGGCCTGCACAGTGTGTGGTGCCAGGGATTGATCCCTGGCCCTTGCACTTGCCTCAGCAGGTGCTTAGTCTGCTGAACTATAGGAAAATTATTTTTAAGACAGGTTTTCTATGAGTTGTTGCCTTTTGGGGAATGTGTTTTGTATTTTTTAATGAAAAAAAAAATTGTCCTTTGGACCAAGAAAGCCTAAGAACAACTGACCTAGGTGACTTGTTTTATTTTCATATACCACTACTATAGATTGCTGAGAAACAAAGTGATTGCATTAGTGTGCAGTGTTTCTGTTCACATGTATGGGTACCTACAGGAGGCTGGTGTGTGGACTCGTGGTCAGCGCTTGGCCCAGGTTGGACTCCAACCTCTGCCGCTGCCTCTTTTTTTAGGAAAGGGTCTCACTATCAAGTGCAGCCTGGCCACATACGTGCAAGGATCCTTCTCAGCCAGGATCACAAGTGGGCACCACCACAACTAGCTTAGCCTCTGCTGGTTGTTATGCTGGTGGTCTTGGGCAAGACAGTGGACCTTTCAAAGCCTTGATGTCCCCTACTGTGAATGATAATTACCAGAGGAAATGGCAGTAATGCATCTGGGGCATTTAGCAGGATGCAACAGCAGCGCTCAGTAAACCTTAATAGATAAATGACCCCCAGGTTACAGATGAGAAGGCTGTTGCCATTTATTCATCTCTGTACTCCTTAAAACACTGATTCTCTGGATCTCCCTTTTTGTCCTCTTCTTCAGGCCTGTTAATTCTTTTGGGATGGCCTCTCCTAACAGTCACCACTGCGTATTATCATATCCCTGCTAAAACCATGTTGGTGCCAGATAAGTATCTCTTCTCTATTTTAGGTAGAGTGGACATGATTATTAAGAGTGCACTCTTCCTCCTGCCAACAAGGAACAGAAACCAAGAAGCAAAACTGAACAATTTGGCAGGCATGTACTTAGGCTCACAGAGGGAGTTCAGGCCAGATGAGTGTGTGCGGCCAGCAGGGAGGAGCCTGTGCCATCCAGGCTAGTGGACGTGGGAAGGATAGATTGTTTTGTGGAGCCCCACTTTGCTGTGGCTTCATCTTTCCTCTCTGGCCTCAAATTAGATTGGTTGGCCCTTTAGGAAAGACACTAGAAAGATCCTTAATAAATATTTATTGAATGAGCACTTTCTTTTTTTTTTTTTTTTTTGTGGAACCAGGGATTAAACTCAGATCCTTGTGCTTGCCAGTAAAGCTGTTATTCCACTGAGCCATCTCCCTGGCCCAGAATGAGCACATTTGAGTCATCACATGTACGTGTTGGATTGTCACCATTTGAAGAAAGTTCTGTTGTGTTCATGAGCTAATGGATTTGGACTCTGAAACCCAGATTGAGTCTCAGGTCCAGCACTTCTTAGTTTTTTGAGGTTTTTTTTTCTTTTAATGGAACTGTGGATTGAACTCAGACCCTTGCACTTGCCAGCACTTCTTAGTTGATGTCTATTAGCTATAAGGACTTCCCATAAGTTAAGTAAGAAGATGGCCCCAGCTGGGGATATAGTGATCCATGCCTGTAATTCCAGCACTCAGGAGCCTGAGGTAGGTAGGGAGAGTTTCAGGCGATCTGAACTACCTACCAAGACCCTGTATCAAAACCAAAAGTATGCCCATAATCCCAGCACTTGGGATGATGAGGTAGGAGGATTGTTGCAAATTTGAGGCCAGCCTGTGTGCTACAAAGTGAGCTCAAAGCCAGCCTGAACTGCATAGGGTGACTTTGTCTCAGAAAGGAAGGAAGGAAGGAAGGAAGGAAGGAAGGAAGGAAGGAAGGAAGGAAGGAAGGAAGGAAGGAAGGAAGGAAGGAAGGAAGGAATTTGAGGCCAGCCTGTGCTATAAAGTGAACTCAAAGCCAGCGTGAACTGCATAAGGTGACCCTGTCTCAGAAGGACCAGGAAGGAAGGAAGGAAGGAAGGAAAGAAAAGAAAAAGATAGCCTCCAAGTAGAAGCCTTGGAGGTCAAGAGCACCACCTGGGCCTACTTTGTGAAGTTTTTGTGAGGAATACAGGTGGTGTACAGAGCTTCTGAATAGTGCGACATAGCGGGACAGCAGAAACAGCTCAGAACACTTGTTCAGTTCAGTAAGCACCCCAGGTCCTCGGATGCTACCTATGAACTATTTTAAAATAATGTAACTGAGCCAGGCAAAGCGCCCCACATCTGCAGCCCCAGCAGTCTGGAAGGCTGAGGCAGGAGAATTAAAGTTCATAGCAGCTGTGTAACTGGTCTTAAAAACAGAAAAAGGGGCTGGGGAGATAGCTCAGGGTCCTGAGTTCAATCCCCAGTACTGCAAAAAAAAAAAAAGTTAAGAAAAATACAAGTAGTGAGATTTAAAAAAACAGAAAAATGAGACTGGATATTCAGTTCTGGGCATAGCCCTGGATACAGTCCCCAGCACCACCAAATAAATATAAAAGAATAAATAAAATGATGTCAGTAAAATAAGATTAGAAAAATTTTTATGATAAATAAATCCAAATTGAAATTGAATTTCTTAGAATTACAGGAGCAGACATTTCTGCATTTTTTATTGCTCATATTCTAGCAAGAAATGTTTTTATAGTCTTTTTTTTTTTTTTTTTTTTTTTTTTTTTTTGAGACAGGGTCTCACTATGCAGTTCAGGCTGGCCTTAAGCTCACTTTGTAGCTCAGGCTGGTCTCGAACTCACAACAATCCTCCTGCCTCAGCCTCCCAAGTGCTGGGATTACAGGCCTGCGCCACCACGCCCGGCTTTTACAGTTTCTTATACAATATGTCTTATAAGTTAGAAAAGCACTGCTTCATTAATATACTATTAAAATAGAAATTTTGAAAGTGAGATTAAAAATCAGAATTTCTAAATATTCTTTGCACAAGAATTTCTAATTTTTCTTTTCAGTAGCCTATTTTGTTTATAGTCCACTTGGGAGATTTGGTATTAGGGAAGGAATTTTTCATGAAGTCATGGAGTAGAACTCACTGGGTGGGGGAGAGACTTAAGATCCTGAGGGCCTAACAGAAAACCTTTGGGTTTACCTCAGGCCCCCTGAGTCTTTTAGGTTTTTTGTGGCATTTTTTATATTTTAGGGAAGGGTCTACAGGGTGTTCAGAGTTTCACTACTAGATCAGACTCATAGTGAGTCTGTTTACAGCCTCCCAAGAGCTGGGATTATAGGAGTGTGCCACCACGCCCCATTTCCATTGCCATCTCAGTGGGGGTGGGGGGGTTGGAGTGTGGCACAGCAGGCTCAGGGATTGAACCCCAGGCCCTGCACCTGCTTACAGGCATTTAATCCGCTGAGCTATTTGGCCAGCTTAAGTCTTCTAGGTTTTATTTCCATAAGAGGAATCAACAGGCTAGAACTCAGAACCTAACATTGAGTGCCATTCATCTTAAATTTTCATTTACTTATTAGTCACTGTTCATTCATTTAATGGTTACAACATTGTGGGCTGGGGAGATACCTCAGTAGAATAAGCACTTGCCTGGCAAGCACAGGGGCCTGAGTTCAGTCCCTGGTTCCACCAAAAAAAGAATTAACATCAAATCCAGCAGTTATTTTAGGATACAATGACAAAGGATGGCTTTTGTTCTCAAAGATACCAGAACCTAGTGAAACAAAAGATAAGCCACAATTTTATAACATTTTGTTGTACATAAGTATATTTTATATGCATTCATTTGATCTTCCTATCTTATTTTACAAGGAAGGGAAATGAGTCTCTTAGACCCAACTCAAACCCAGGTTAGTGATCATTTGCAATGCTGCAGCTCTCTTTTCTTATTTTAACCCCCAGTACTGGGAATTGAACTCAGGACCTTGCACTTGCCAGGCATGCGTTTATGCCACTGAGCTGTCTCCCTGACCCTTCCCTTTTCTTTTAATACTTAGATGAGTAGAATTGTGTTATAACCAACTTCATTATTTCCTCATTTCAGATTAGCCAGGCATGATGGCACATATCTGTAATCCCAGTATTTAGGAGGCTGAAGCAGGAGGAGTTCCAAGAATTTGAGGTCAACCTATGCTACATAGCAAAACTTTGTCTTTAAAAAAAAAAATTCAGATTAGTGTCTTTTCAAGTGTGTTTGACTCTAACACACTGCAGATCATATGAAAGAACTTTGAAGACAAGCTTTAGTGTTCTGCTCATTCTTGCATAGGAATTGTTGTGTGTATTTAGAGCATTTTTTTTTTGTTTTGTTTTGTTTTTTC
>PVKA01036605.1:0-21668 GCA_004027165.1 Ctenomys sociabilis
CCTCAGCCTTCTTCCCAGAGTGCTGGGATTATTGGTGAATATCATTACACTGAGCTATAGATGGATTAGGCTACCCATGTTACACATTGTACACCACTTTTACCACCTTCAACGAACAGGCTTTTGTGGCCCTTTCCTTAGTACTGTGTTGATCATTTTGCTTCGCTTTTGTGATGCTCAGCAAGCTGGTCTCCTCCTCTAGGCACAGAGCTGCTGAGCACAGAGCCACAGCCACAGGGCCCCCTGCTGTGTGTTCAAGTATGTGGCTGAGACTCAGCCAGTTCCTTTACCTTGCATGATTTACACTCTGCTGTGCACAAACAGAAGAATCACAAATGATGAGCAAGACTTATGGTGATGGCAACAGAAACAGATCCACTCCATAGCACTCACACAATATAAAATGTCAAGGGGAAGACTCATTCTGAACCTATTTTCACTGGGGTATAACTGTGCAAATGGAGCTTAATGTTTAGACACATCTTTTCCTTATAAAAAGAAGGACCATTATGGAATATTTCAGTGAGAAATATTATTATGTAGTATCAAAACTCAATAGGGGGGACTGGGGAGATGGCTCAGTGGAATAACTGCTTCCCTGGCAAGTGCAAGGGCCTGAGTTCATTCCCTGGTTCCGCCAAAAAAAAAAAAAAATCACTAGTAAAACTCAATAGGGGAGGTATTTACTTTTTTTCATAATTTTATTGAACAAATAGTAATGAGACAGTTTCAAATCAAATCAGTAGGACAGATTAAATAATTAATACATTGCATGTTGTTTTCTTAGTGGTTATTTGTTATACAAGGTGCAGACATGATATTCTATTTGCAAACACTATTAGAGCAGATGCCTCTATTCATTGAATGGAGAGAATGTAGCTGTATACCTATCTTTTTTTTTCAAAGCTGATTTATACAACAGTTTCAATAATTAATGCTTTTTACATTGTTATCTTCCTAGTGGTTATCCATAGTACAAGAAGTTTTTTGGATATCCTGTCCAAAAACTATTAGTGCAAATCTTTCTTCTCATAGAATTATGTGTAAGTAGCTGCATATTTCTCCTAACTATTGTGTATATGCAAATACAGAATGGTCCTTCCTTTGTATCCCCTTTTTTTGTCTAGTCCTACCAGAGATAGGTATTCCATTGGCATTCAGTTATCATAAGTGCTTGAATTCAGCCAAACACTCCAACACAGTCTAACAGTCCATAGTAGTACTGGGTTGGCCACAGAAGTTGTTGAGTAGAGGCTTTTACAGCTCAGCATATTAATATGGCTTTACTTTATATACCTTGTTTTTATACTTTTCTGCTGGATAGGGAGGTGTTTACAGAGTTTTAAATGGGTCAACCATATAAATGAAAGTATCTTTTTGTTGAAAGTATCTTAATATACAGTTAGTCCTCTGATATGCATGGGCCACATTTGTGCATACAACCAATTGTGTATTGAAAAAATTTAAACAGGGTGTGGTAGCTCACACCTATCATCCCAGCACTCTAGGAGGCTAAGGTAGGACAGTCACAAGTTGGAACCCAGCCTGGGAAACTTAGTGATTTTGTGACACCCTGTCCCAAAACATGAAAAAGCAGAGTAGGGCCGGCAAGATAGCTCAGCTGTCTAAAGCATCTGCTTAGGCATGTTAAGGCAAAGTGCAGGGATCATGGTTGGATCCCTGGCACCACATGCTATGTCAGTCCCACCCCCAGGTCAGGCTGAGCTGGCCATGGGGGGTTGGTCAGGGGAAGAGCACAGAACATAGCTCAGTACAAAGGCCCTGGGTTCAATCTCTAGTACTAAAAATATAAATGATTCTTCTAAAATGTTTTACCTGTATTGAGCACTTACAGAGCTTTTCTTGTCATTATTCCCTAAGCAATACAATGAAAAAAACTACTCATGTAGCACTTACATCAGTTGTTATTAGTCCTCCAGAGACAGCAGAAACCATAAGGGAGGAGTGTGCAGGTTCTATGCAGTTGTTTCCTCATTTTATAGATGAGACCGAGCACAACTGCATCATTCAGTGAAATCCAAGTGCTCCAAAGGCTGGCTGTAACACTTCTAAAATGTCACAACTGCACTTTAAATCTCAGCACAGGGCCAGCTCAAGGGCCAGCAAATGAGGGCTGCAGACCATAGCAAGCTCCTACATCCACCGGTCCTTAGTGGGCTTCTGCTACCTCTCAGAGGAGCAGGACTCCACTTTCTATAAAAAGTCAGGGGGCCAGGGACATAGCTCAGTAGAGTAAGTGCTTGCCTGGCAAGGGCAAGTTCCTGAGTTCGATCCCTGGTGCTACCAAAAACAAATTAGTAAATAAATAAAAATAAAAGATCCTTTAAAAAAAGTCAGCCACTCAATCTCTGAAACAAAATGGTCATTAAACAACAAAAGGATGGCCATAAAATCTTCCCCAACTCATTTTCTAACATATTTTTTTCTTTTTTGTGTGTGTGTATGTGTGTACTGAAGTTTGAACCCAGGGACTTTGCACTGAACCACACGTAAACCCCTTTAAAAAGCATTATTGGCCGGGAGTGGTGGCGCATGCCGGTAATCCCAGCACTCGGGAGGCTGAGGCAGGAGGATTGTTGTGAGTTCGAGACCAGCCTGAGCTACAAAGTGAGCTTAAGGCCAGCCTGAACTACATAGGAAGACCCTGTCTCAAAAAGACAAAAAAATAAAAATAAAAATAAAAAAAATAAAAAGCATTATTGAGGCTGGGGATATATAGCTCAGTGACACAGCACCTGCTTGGCAAGTGCAAGTTCCTGAGTTTGATTTCTGATACCAAAAAAAGGCATTTTATTTTTGGTGGAACAGGGGAGTGAACCCAGGCCTTTGCACTTGCCAGACAAGTGCTTATTAGACTGAGCTATCTCTCCAGCCCCAAAAAAGGCATTATTTTGAGACAAGATCTTGTTAAACCCAGATTGGGCTCAATCCTACTGCTTCAGCCTCCCAGAGTACTGGGATTATACATGTGTACCACCATGTTTAGTTAGAAGTAAATTTATAGCCCTAAGAATTAGTTGTTTTGACTGTGGGCATTGTATCAAAATTTCAGGAGTATCAGAAAAAAGAACAGACGATAGTGACATTTGCTGGAGCTCTCAAGCCAAAAGGAAGTCTTGTATATTTTATTATTGCTTTTGAATTCTTAGCACATTAGTTCTCTGTTATTGAGAAAACAAATTCTGCTGGCCTTCAAAACTAATGAAGACTTGCTTTAAAAAACCTTTTGGAGAGCAGTATGTGGGGTACACGCCTGTAATCCCACCACATGGGAGCCTGGAGCAGGAGGATAATTGTGAGTTTGAAACAGGTCTAGGCTACAAAGTGAGCTCAAGTCCACCCTGAACTGCACAGTGAGATCCTATCCAAAAAAGACAGAGAGAGAGAGAGAGAGGGAAAGGAGGGGAAGGGAAGGGAGTAGAGGGAAGGAGAGGTAAAGCTTTTGGAGCCATGCCTGATGGCACACATCTGTAATCCCAGAACTCGAGAGACAGGCAGGAGGATCACTGAGTGTTCAAAGCCACCTTGGGCTACATAATGAGAACCTGTTTTTAAAAAAGTACAGAACCTTGACGAGTGTGGTGGCACATGCCTATAATCCCAGCGCCCAGGAGGCTGAGGCAGGAGGATTGTTGTGAGTTCGAGACCAGCCTGAGCTACAAAGTGAGTTTAAGGCCAGCTTGAACTGCATACTGAGACCCTGTCTCAAAAAAACAACAAACAAACAAACAAACAAAAAAATACAGAACCAGCTGGGCGTGGTGGCGCATGCCTGTAATCCCAGCACTTGGGAGGCTGAGGCAGGAGGATTGTTGTGAGTTCAAGAGCAGCTTGCATTAAAAAAGTGAGCTTAAGGCCAGCCTGAATTGCATACTGAGACCCTGTCTCAAAAAGACAAAAAATAAAAGTAAAAAAGTACAGAACCAGGCATGGTGGCACATTCTTGTAATCCCAACACTCTGGAGATTAAGACAAGAGGATCACTGCAAGTTTGAGATCAGCCTGGAGGCTACAAAAGTGATCACAAGGCCAGCCCGAACTGTGCAAATGAGCCCCTGTCTCAAAAACAAAAAACAAAAAACAAAAAAAAAAAAAAAAACTTAAAAAAGCCTAAGGTTTGGGGGATGAGAAGAGATCTCTGATTATGGGGTGTTGAAACCCAAGGCATGAACAGAGCACAATGGTGGGGTTTGCAGTCCCTGCAACTGAGGAGGCTGAGGTGGAGTATCACTTCAGCCTAAGAGTTTCAGGTTTTCCTGGACACAGCAAGATACCTGTCTCAAAACTCTAAAAACAATGACAAATGGACCAAAGCATCACTACTTTCAAAATAATTGTGGAATGGGTCAGCATTTCTTTCTTTCTTTTTTTTTTT
Source organism: Ctenomys sociabilis (assembly GCA_004027165.1). Taxonomy (NCBI): domain Eukaryota; kingdom Metazoa; phylum Chordata; class Mammalia; order Rodentia; family Ctenomyidae; genus Ctenomys; species Ctenomys sociabilis. The sequence continues at coordinate 4,397 of PVKA01036605.1, forward strand.
TTTGTCTTTTTGAGACAAGGTCTCACTATGCAGTTCACTATGAGTTTAAGTGGCCTTAAACTCGCTTTGTAGTTCAGACTGGTCTTGAACTCACAACAATCCTCCTGCCTCAGCCTCCCGAGTGCTGGGATTACAGGCATGTGCCACCACGTCCAGCTCTCTTTTTTTTAAATTTATTTATTTATTTATTTATTTATTTATTTATTTATTTATTTATTTATTTTATGAGCAGAATAGATTTATTGAGGGAAAGAAAGCTCCTGTCCAAGAGAGGTACAGGAGGGGGGGGGCACCAAGCAGATAATTCCCCCTGGGTCAGCATTTCTGTGTGGTTATTCATATATTATAAGTACATAACAATAGTTGGAGTCATTCATTCAACCCTAGATCTTCAGCAATGCAAAACAACAAAATCATGCTTCCCTCAGCCAAGATGACATTCTTAGCACAGCCTGTGGGTTCCACAGAGTATCCTGCCCTTGGTGCACCCTTCTTATCTATACGTGCCTTTCCCACAGTGCATGGCAGACACGACAGTGACTCTGGCAGATTCATCCAGGAACACTGATTTATAACATCTCAAAGAGAACTAGTGGAAGGCCATGGAGAGAAAAAACTTAACACTGCACAAGCCCTGCAGGTGTGACCAGAATCTAAGTCGGAACCCAGGAAGCTCAGGGTTGCCACATGGTTGCCCAAATGAGATGAGAGCAAATTGCATCCTCAAAGAATTGTCCCCGTCAAGCAGGAGACAACTGACCCCCCCACCCCCAAATTCCTACAGACTCACTTCAATCCAAGGTGCTCCCAAGTCTTCCCAGAACTTTAATAACAACCCCAGGCTGATGGTGGGGATGTAAGGGCAAGGTCAGTGCAGACAGCTCATCCATCACTGTGAAAGGCTTGTGGGTGGCAAGAAGATACAGACATTAGAATCATTTTTCTCTGGAGCAATCAACCTGTTTGTTCCAGAAAAGGTTTCAGTGAGTCATCTGTCTCCTTGGGTCTCCTCCACACACATCTTGTCTAGCTTTTATAAGAATCCAGGGCAGAAATAATAACTGAGCGTCACAGTGGACACAAATAACTGTTGATTACAAATGCATGATTATGAGCACAAAGTTATATTTCAAAATATGATTTAACAAAATGAGTACAAATGATTGCATGCAATCAAGAGCAGTTGCTATAGAGATAGTGGGCTGTATTGTGCCCAGTTCTATTGTTTCTCCCCGTGCAGGAATGCATACACTGTCCTGGTCTTCTTAGAATACTAGCGCATGCACACACGCATGCACGCATGTGCACACGCACACACACACACATAAAAAAACACACACACATACACACACATAGCTAACCACAGGCACATGATTCTATTCTATAAAATTTAAGGTTGCACTGCTATTTTATGTGTGCTCTTGAAACCATGAAGTTTCAAAGAGGCAAAAGCTGTGTGTTCAGAGCACAGTTTGACACATTTCTCCTCCAGCTGCAGAGAAAGAAGTCAAGGCTGGAAATGGAAGTCAGTCAGGAGCAGCATTGTGCCAAAACACAAGCAAGAGCAAGACATGGAGAAAGAGACACCTGGGAATGCTAGCTTCAGAGGGAGGCAGGGCGGCAACATCAGTGAATGATGTGGGCTGTACATAAAGCATTATTTCAAGAACACTACCAAGCACTGAGTATGAATTTTTCCTTTATCTCTGTCAGAATAAAATAAGGCTTTCAAGCCCATAAATCATTTTGGGAAGCTTTATTTTCAGGAAATTAATAAGTGACTGCTGTGCACCCAACTGCATATGTTGTAGGGTAATAATAAGTTATTCTTCTGGATGGTTAGCATCCTAAGTTGGCAGATCAAAAATTGGAGAAATGGAAGGGCTGCAAGGTCAGCCAGAATTTTGGCCCTAGCCTTTCAAGGTCAGTGAAGACTCAGGACATAGGAGAACCTATACTGTAATATCATGTAACTCAGTTGTGCCCCAAATTTTCTGATCAAGGAGATTACGGGGCCACAGAGCAATGTGATAGATGACGTAGAGTGTGCCTCAGGAGAGTCACATGGAGAGAAAACATTCTCTCAAGCTTTTGCAGAGAGCACATTGGTCAAACAATGGCTGTGACACACCCACATGGCTGACATAAAAGATCTGCAAAGTGCAGTACAAGGTTACAAGATAAATCCTGAGGGGTCTTGAATGACCTTGTCAGATACAAAAGTTACATTTCCTGTTATATAGGTCTTGCTTTATCTTGTCTAACCATCCAGCAGAAAAGTATAAAACCAAGATATATAAAGTAATGCCATATTAATATGCTGAGCTGTGAAAGGCTCAAGTCAACAACTTCTGTGGATAACCTACTACTATTGTGGACTGCTGGACTATGTTGGATAATTTTGCTGAATTCATGCACCTATAGTATTTAGATGCCAATGGAATACCCATATCTGACAGGATAAGCAAAAAAATGGGATACAAAGGAAGGTCCATTCTGTATCTGTATATACAGTATAGTTAGGATAGATATACACCTACTTTCACTTAAATCAATAATAAGAAAGATTTGTATTAATAGTGTTTGGACAGGGTATCCTGTCTGTATCTTGTAATATGGATGACCACTAAAAAGATAACAGCAGCCAGACGTGGTGGCTCATGCCTGTAATCCCAGCACTCGGGAGGCTGAGGCAGGAGGATGGTTGTGAGTTCAAGACCAGCCTGAGCTACAAAGTGAGTTTAAGGCGAGCCTGAACTGCATAGTGAGATCCTATCTCAAAAAGACAAAAAAGAAGACAACAATGTACAAGGTATTAATTATTGAAACTCTCCTATTAATCAGCTTTAAAACTGTCTTATTGGGCCCGGGGAGATGGCTCGGTGGAATAAGCACTTCCCTGGTAAGCGCAAGGGCTTGAGTTCAATCCCTGGTTCTACACAAAAAAAGAAAGAAAGAAAAGAAAAGAAACTGTCTTATTGCTATTTGCTTCTCAATAAAACAAAATAAATTAGGAGCCAAACAGCAGCTCATGGAAGCCAGATGTGTCGCCCTCATATCCCAGACCCCACCACTAAAACAGCAGAAGTTCATGGGCATTGCTCTCACTGCTCCTTCGAAACACATCAGCTAAATGTTCTGGAAAAGGAAAAGAGGCTTCGCTGGCCCTCTGGAAAGTGTTCCAAACACTTGAAATTGCATATCAGAAAGGATATTCAGAAACATTTTGTATCTTGCAGTTGTACAAATTTTTATTTAAAGACTTCAGGCACATTTACAAATAAATAAATAACGATTTGACTAGAAAAAAGTGACTGCTGTAGGTTTTAAAAGTATATCCCTTAAATATAATATCATGTATGCACCTTGTATGATACCAAAACATTATGAAAAGTTTGCAATGTATTAATTTAACGAATCTGTCTCATTAAGGTGTCTTGAAACCGTCTGATTGATATTTGTACTTCAATAAAATAAAAAATAAATAAATAAAGTATATCCCTGGGGTGGAGTGGGAGTGTAATTGGTAGAGTACTTGCCTAGAATGTGCAAGGAAGGCCTTGGGTTCAATCCCCAGCACCTCGAAACAACAACAACAAAAGTTTCCCTCAAATTCTACTTTGAAGGGTGTTAAAGGAAAAGTAGAAGGAGAAAGACACTGAGGTGTTACAATGTCACTATGGGAAAAACATGAAATGCCACAGCATTGCACTAAGAAATCCAAGCTATCTACCCTTCTGTCAAAAAGCTTCCAGGACAGCAGAGGCCAGCTGTGGATTCTGTGCACACCATTCCCCGTGGGCACCGATCTCTTTGGCAAGATAGGGCTTCAGACGTTGTCAACAAGTAATTCATATACTGATTGTATTTTCTCATCATTATTTAATTTAGGAAATCCAATAAAAGTAGCCTTTTTGATAGTGTTAGACCTGATAGGTATTTAAACCTAATGGTTCCTATCATTTAAGATCTCAGATTTATAAATAATGCAGTTACACCTATTCTAATACATGATTGATAGATGGTAACCCAGGGCCAGGGATATAGCTCAATGGCATAAGCACCTGCCTGGCAAGCATAAGGTCCTGAGTTCTATCCCTGGTACCACAAAAAATAAACAAACAAATAGATGATAACTGAACAAACACAGATACTCAGAAAAGGGATAGCCATAGTCAGTAGATCTAGATAGAGGCAAATGCACTTTTGAAGGCCCACCTCACCAAACTTATCCTGGAGCCGCACCTGCCTTAGCCTTGGCTCCTTCCCTTAGCTCTAACTAGACTCTGGGCACTTCCCAGAGCACCCAAATTCTTAAGCCCCCAGAGGACAAACATCAGGAACTAGAAAATTGATACTCTTTCCCCTTGCCATGGTCATGGTGGAACACTCTTTCTAGTTCCTTTCTTGGTTCCTCTAATCACAATAAGAATCTGTTTGTGTTTTTCAACTTTTAAAATTTTTATATAATCCAGGCTCCATATGATCACTGGCAGAGAACTCATTGTACTAGCAAAAACCCACCAACTTCTACATAGGCAATGCCCACTGTCCTCTCACCCACTACCATGATGGTGCCCCTACTCAGGAGGAAGTAGTGTGAGAGAGTCATCACCCCCTATCACCAGAAGACAGGAATGATGGGCTTTCTTCCCATTAATAAAAGTTCTGCTAAGTCATAATGGAGGTGAGCCAATATGGCACAGCCACCACAGGCCATGTGTTATGCTCTGCCTTCCTCCTCCCTGGTCAAATCAAAATCTCCTACTTCCTTTCCACAGTATCCCGTTCCCTTGTTCCCACTTCCTGCCGAATCATTGTCTTCCGCGTCACGCAGACTGCCCCTAAACCCCACCTCCATCCTGGTCCTACTATAGCCTTTGGGCCCCCAGGCTGGCCCTCGGAAGCTCCACATCTCTCCTTTCATGTGGTCGTCTTGGGCCCACAATAAAGTCCTCTTTTATCTTGCCTGTCTCTTTACAGCCCTGAAAAACCTAACAAGATCCTGCTTGGTGGGTCCTTGACTTACCTCCAACAAATCAGTTTCTATTGGACTTTAGGAATATGATTATTGTGAACTTGCTTCATTCTCCAAATAATCTTTAGGGTGTTTTAGGTGGGGTTTTTTGTTGTTGTTTTGGTTTGGTTGGGTTTGGTTTGCGGGGGCGGTCTCACTATGCAGCTCGGACTCGTAGTGGCCCTTCTGATCTTTGCCTCCCTAGTGCTGGGATTACAGGCATGTGTCACCATGCTGGGACTCCATCACCGGCTCAACACGCCCTGGGGTGGAGCCAGCATGGCATGTGGTGCTCTTTAGGGTGTTTTAAATAAAATTATTTCACCTGAACACCAGCTAGTTCCATGATGGTGCAATCTGAAGCTTTTGGTGTTTCTGTGCTTATAAAAATGGGGAAGTACCTGGTGCTGTGGCACACACCTGTAATCTCAATAATTTGGGAGGCTGATACAGGAAGATTGCAAATTACAGGACAATGTGTTGAACCCAGGGCCTTTTCCCTGAGCTACATCCCCAGCTTGCTCACTCTCGCTCCCTCTCACTTTCTAAATTTCTCTTTCTTTTTCTCTTAATTTTTTGAGATAAGGTCTCACTAAGTTCTTAACTTTCCCAAGGTAAGCTCAAATTTATAAGCCTAAAATCCTTCTGTGTTATCCTTTTGAGATTTCTAAAAAAAAAAAAAAAAAAAAAAAAAAAAAGAGTTCTAGAGGGGCCAGGGAGATGGCTAAGTAGAATAAGCGCTTCCTTGGCAAGTGCAAGGAAGTTCAATCCTCGGTTCTGCAAAAATTAAAATAAAACAAAAAAGAGTGCTGGAGGATTGGCGAGATTGTTCAGTGGACCAAATCACCTGCTTAGGCAGATGCAAGGATGTTTCCATCCCTGGCACCACAAGCCATGCCAGCCGCTCCCCCAGGGCAGGCTGAGCAACCAGAGTCCCAGTGAGGTGGCACACACCTATAATCCCAGCACTGGGGAGGCTGAAAGCAGGAGGATCACCATGAGTAGGAGCTGTGTAGTCAGACCCTGTAACAACCAAATACATTAAGAAAAAAGAGTGCTGAGATTACAGGTATGGGCCGCTACACTGGGAAAAATAAAATGTTTCCGCCGGGCGTGGTGGCGCATGCCTGTAATCCCAGCATTAGGGAGGCTGAGGCAGGAGGATTGTCGTGAGTTCGAGACCAGCCTGAGCTACAAAATGAGCTTAAGGCCAGCCTGAACTGCATAGTGAGACCCTGTCTCAAAAAGACAAAAAAATAAAAAAATAAAATAAAAATAAAAATAAAATGTTTCCAAAAGCCCAGAAATTTAGCTCAGCGTTAGAACACTTGCCTACCATGTGAAGCCTGGGGTTTAATCATCAGTACTCAAAAAAGTGGGGAGGCAGGCCAGAGATGGTAGCACATGCCTGTAATCCCACCTCTTTGGGAGGCTGGGGCAGGAGTATGACAAATTCAAGACCTATTTTGCAATTTAGCAAGATCTTGTCTTGAAATAAAAAATAAGGACTGTTGGACATATAGCTCAATATGAAGGCTCTGGATTCAGTCCTCAGCACTAGAAATAAACAATACTAGGGAAGACATTGGGGAGACAAGGACTGGGGTGTAGCTCAGTGGAAAAACATATGCTTTGCCTACAGGAGGACCAGAGCTTCATGTCCAACACTGCAACAAACAAGGAGGAAAAGTGACCCTGTGGCTTTTTTTCCATTCTGAGTGTGTCCAGAGCAGGCCAACGACATTGCAGTCATCAAATTACCATGATGCTCAGTGGTTTCCTGGACAACAGAACAACCACATCGTGAATAACCTACCTATTTTTCCAATTCTGGGTTGAAATCAAAAGGTGCCACATAGGGCCTGAGATACAGCTCAGCTGCCCAGCACCTGCATGTCAGCCCTGAGTTTGAGTCCTGGTACCAAGAAAGAAAAGAGCCCTTCACCACCGTTGGTAGGAGTGCAGACTGGTGCAACCACTGTGGAAATCAGTGCGGCTATTCCTTAAAATCTAGGATTGGGGGTCCTATTTAATCCAGCTATTCCCCTTCTGGGTATCTTTCTAAAATATTAAAAACAATATCACAGAAATATATGTACATCCATGTTTACAGCAGCACAATTGGTAATAGCTCAATCTGGCAGGGAGGGATGTGCTGTGTGCCCAGCTGCGCTCCATGCAGTCCATGCCCTGAAGGACAAAATTTGGTAGCTAGCTTCCTGCTTCTGCACAATGACAGGCTAGGGCCTCCTGCTGCCCAGCCTTGACTGTGACCTGCCTTTGCTCTCCAGGTTGGAACCAGCTATTCCCAGGTTTTCTCTCATCCTCCTTTTAAAAATGTGTTTTTCTTAAATATAAGTAATTGTGCTGTTTTTGTCTTTTTTTGAGACAGGGTCTCACTATGCAGTTCAGGCTGGCCTTACGCTCATTTTGTAGCTCATGCTGCTCTCGAACTCACAACGATCCTCCTGCCTCAGCCTCTCGAGTGCTGGGATTACAGGCATGCACCACTATGTCCAGCTAAGAAATTGTGATAACCAAAAAAAAATTAAGTGAAATAAACCTGACACACATGTGTAAATACTGAATTGTTTTTCTGGTATGGTAAACTGGAAGTGTAAATAAGGACCAAAATGTAACATAGATATCAGGACACAGAAAGTGTGGTAGATTGGGCCAGCCAGATAGCTCAGTGGGTTAAAGTACCTACTTAAGCAGACACAAGGACCAAGGTTCCATCCCCAGCACGTTCTGTCAGCCCCACCCCCAGGGCACACTGAACCATAGATTGAGACTGGGTGTGGTGGTGCGTGCCTATAATCCCAACAACAGGAGACTGAAAGTAGGAGGATCACTACAATTCTGATGTGTGTAGTGAGACCCTGTAGACCCTGTACTAAATATATATTTTTTAAAAGGTGTGGCACAGGGGCCAGGGAGATGGCTCAGTGGAATAAGCACTTCGGGCAAATGCAAGGGCCTGGGTTCAATCCCCGGTTCCACACACAAAAAAAATGTGTGGTGGATTGACAACTGGTAATCAACTTGTAGCACCCAGATGAAGTGAACCAGTGTGGTGCTGGGTGTGGGAGACCCACCTGGGGATCATGGGCAGCAGCATAAGAGACAAAACTGGAGAGGAAGAGATGCTATTTGGAGAAGCTGTTAGGAAGCTATTGTGAGCTGCTGGCTCTCTTGGGCTGTTCTGCTGGGGGGCCTTGTCATGCTGGCTTTCCTGGTGAACTTCACTGTTCTTGTCAGACAAGGAGCTTAGGACCTCATTCTTCCTGAGGATGGCTGCAGTTCATTTTGGGGGAGCTTTGGTCCTCACTTTGAGCATTGCCTCTTGGCTCTGGAGGGGAAGATGCTTAGTCTCCTGGAGAAGCCTGTTGCCCTGGCTTTCCTAATAAGAGCCAGGCTGTTCTCATCAGAGGAACTCAGGACTTCACTATCACTGAGGATAGCTGTGATACTTTTTGGGGAACCCTGGTTCTTACTTCCTGACGCCAGTGCAGATCCCTCAGCCTGCTAGCACAGATCCTTCATCCCACTGGCACAGACTTTGTAGTTTCCACCACTGACCTGGGGCCTTCCCACTGCAGATCCATGAAGTCAGCATGCATGAGGCAGGCTAACTATGAGCTCTAGGTCTTCAGCTGGTCTCATGTAGGACACTAGGTGGAATCCAGGCCCTGAGTTGGATTGTTTGGTCTTCAGTGTGTGGACAGATTTCCTGCACTCTTTGTATATGATTCTTTGGGTGACTACTATAAGTAATATGTATGTCATGTATTGTATTGTTCCCCTTGCAAAACTCCCAACTACAACAGGAGGAAAATGTTTAAATGGGAAGGGGAACAAGAAAGAGGGGGAGAAGAAAAGAAAAGGTAACAAAAATGAGAAAAGGAAAAAACTGAAACAAAGATTTTGTAAATGGAGAGGAAAAGATGGGTTGAAGGGAGGCTAGGGCAATGGGGAAAAAACAAGTTAAATCATGTACAAGTACAAATTCTCTATGTTGAATGTAATTATTATGTTTATCTAAAATATACCAATAAGGCCGGGCATGGTGGCGCATGCCTATAATCCCAGCACTCGGGAGGCTGAGGCAGGAGGATTGTTGTGAGTTCGAGACCAGCCTGAGCTACAAAGTGAGCTTAAGGCCAGCCTGAACTGCATAGTGAGACCCTGTCTCAAAAAGACAAAATAAAATAAAATAAAATAAAATATACCAATAAAATCTGCTTGGGGAAAAAAAAAGATACCACACATAGCTGAAATTTGAAGAAAAAAATCCTAAAGGAAGCCAGCTTTGTTGAACTGCTTATTTCCAATCAGTTGCTAGAATCATAAATAAAGCCACAATGCCAACACAATGCCACACTACCCATCCAGTGCTGGGCAGCTGCTCATCCAGTGTAGTGTCCATCTCACCATGGACCATGGAAAAGAAAGAAAAGGAATGACACACTGAAAATATATGCACTGCTCTTTGGAGAGCTGGTCTTTCAAATAACATGGCTCACTCCTTCACATGACCAGAATACACTTCCTTTACTGATTTTTTTTTTTTTTTTTTTTTTTTTTTGCGGTACCAAGGATTGAACTCAAGACCTTGCGCTTGTTAGGCAAGTGCTTATTCTACTGAGCTATCTCCCTGGCCCTCTGTTCATTTCTTTAAGCTTACACATAATTACATTCATCAGGGGAAGTTGAAGGTTACTTGCTTGCTGGATGTGGTAGTCCATTCCTGTAATCCCAGTATTGAGAGAAGAGGATTGAGAGTACCAGTCCTGCATGGGCAACCTACTAATACTCTGTCTCAAAATAAAAATAATAGAATCAAGGGCCAGGGAGTTGGCTCAGTAGAATAAGCGCTTCCCTGGCAAGTGAAAGGGCCTGAATTCAATCCCTGGTTCCGCCAAAAAAAGAAAAGTAATAATAATAATAGGACCAGGGAGATAGCCTACTGGCATAAGAGCCTAACTGGCAAGCGCAAGGTTCTAAGTTCGATCCCCAGTACTGAAAATAAAATAAATTAAAATAAAATAAAATACATAAATAAAAATAATAACATTAGAAAATGCTGGGTTGTAGCTCAGTGGTGGAGCACCTCTGGGCCTGTCCCCAGTACTCCATACACAATGAAGTTAATGTCAGACACATTTTAAAAGGAACCAATACAAAGAATGTGGCTTCAGAAAGATCTGGCTAAAGATCCCACTAACTAGCTATGTGACCTTGGGCAACACAACCTCCCACCAAGCAGCAGCTGCACCACGAGTGACATGGAAATAATAAGGTCACATTCCACTGTGTTATCACACAACACAGTAAAGAACAAGCCTTGAAAGCCTTTGAAAGTTCTGAAGTCCTGCATGCATTGTTTTATGACTTAGGAGCAGTACATGTTTTTTTGATGATTATTAAAGTATTTTGGTTCCCAGGTTAAATGTGAAGACAGACTGCATTTCAAAGCACATACTTTACCTTTATTAAAACTCATAGTCCTCTAATAAAACAAAAAAAGAAACCCTCATAGTCCTATTCATCATGAAAGAAAAGGTCATTCTAAAACTGGAAACTGGGCAGGAGATTGGCAAGAGGCAGCAATGTCACCAAAGGACATTCAGTCTTCTGATTTCAGGACAACTTTCTGTCTCTGTCTCTGTCTCCTGAGTGCTGGAATTACAGGTATGAACCACCATGCCTTCATATAAGAAATCTTTTTTTAAAGATAAGAACTATGATGACACAAAATTTGGAAGCATTTCACAAATGCTTATTACCTTTTCTGAATTTAAAAACTTTTAAAAATATAATATTAAAAATAACAAATATATGTATATGAAGTTTGCACAAGCCATATTTCCTTTTCTCTTTCTTTCTTTCTGCTGTTGGTTGTTGTTATACTAGGGATGGAACCTAGGGACTCTTGCACACTATGCACAGCTCTGCCACTGAGCTACACCCCTAGGCAACAACTCATATTTTTGTTTTGTTTTCTTTTGTTTTGTTACATTTTTTGTTTGTACTTTTTATTATTATTTTTAAAGAATACAAAATAGGGATAAAAGAAAATAGTATTATACATAAGATTTCACTAAACAAAGTAATAGGAATTCAACAAGGGTTGCTGATGCTATGTGCAAATTAATTTTTCAAATTACCAGATATAAATGTATAAGTTTTGTTTAAAAAAAAAAAAAACAATTACTAAGAAGTTATAAGAAATTCAAGAGAGGAAAAAATCAGAGTAAAAACAAAAATTGTAAGCATTGACTGCTCCTTTCTTTTTTTTTCCTTTTTTTAATATTCATATAATTAAGATTCTCAAAGTAGAAAGGAATAGGCAATAAATATTTAAAGATTTAAGATTTCTGGTTGTTTTTTTTTTTTTTTTTTTTTGTCTTTTTTGAGACAGGGTCTCACTATGCATCTCAGGTTGACCTTAAGCTCACTTTGTAGCTCAGGATGGTCTTGAACTCACAACAATCCTCCTGCCTCAGCCTCCCGAGTGCTGGGATTACAGACATGCGCCACCATGCCGGCTAAGATTTCTGAATTTAGATCAATTTATAATACCACATTTCCAAGAAAAATGAACCTTTTGCACAAGAAATTGAAATAAAATCATACCAAGATACACAAAAATGAAGTTGTCCAAAACTTATTATAACGGAAAGAATGATTAAAGCATTTACATAAAAAATTAGCTATGGAGGAACAAAATTAAATAGCATGTTATTCCATATTAGACAGAAAAAAAAAAGACCAAGACTGTAAGAAACTAGACTAATTAAAGGACTGAAAGAAAAAAAGATCTATCCTCTTTGAACTTTATACTTAGCAAACATACCTTTGAAAACTAAAAGTAAAATATTTTCTAGTTATACAAATTTGAAATATTTTAATACCTCCAGACATAGCACATACAGAATAACAAAAAGCATAATTCAAAAGGCAAGAAAAGTTGTAGTATACTCCTAGATGAATAATAAAGAGTTCTCAAAGTGATAGTTATGCAGGACTATATAAAATATATTACATGAACCCTTATTTTAAAAGGTCATTGAGGGCCAGGGAGATGGATCAGTGGGATAAGCACTTCCCTGGCAAGTGCAAGGGCTTGAGTTCAATCCATGGTTCTGCCAAAAAAAAAAAAAAAATGCATCCAACAACTAATAAAGAAAAATTCACAATAACTGGAATCTAACCAAAGATTATCAGGAATCACTTTGGTTTTTGTTTGGGGGTTGTTTTTTGGGTTTCTTTTGGGAGGGTTGTTTTTTGTTTCTCATTTTGTTTTATTTTGTTTAAGATAGGCTCTTGCTATGTAATCCAGGCTTTTCAGACTGACTTTGAACTCATGGCAATTTTGCCTCCTGTTTGCTGAGATTATAGGCATGTGCTACCATCCCTGGCTTCTTAGGAATGACTTTGCAGTTAAACATAACCCATAATAAGGAGAAAAATCAACCAAAACTGACTCAGAACTGATAAAGATATTAGAATTGATAGGAAAGGACATTAACAAAATTATCATAAGCTATATGCATGATATTACATATGACAAGGAATACAGGGGCCAGGGAGATGGCTAAGCAGAATAAGCACTTCCTTGGCAAGCGCAAGGACCTAAATCAATCCCCGGTTCTGAAAAAAAAAAAACAAGGAATACATATAGTTTTCGTATCTGATTGCTATATAGATTTAAAATAATTTCGTGAGTGATAAAGTGAGAGAAACAGGTTACTATCCTTAACAAGCCCATTTCAACTGTACCTGACTTTCTACTAAGGAGGGAACTCTTGGTGGGCCCTCAGATAGCTTCAGATTAGGAGCTGCTTGGCAGAAGAAACAGACACACAATTAGAAGCTTTCAGTCCCATTTTCAACCTTCAGGAGGGAAGAGGGGCTGGAGACTGCATTCATCACTAATGGCCAGAGATTTAATTAAGTAAGCTATGAAATAGGGCCTCTGAATGAAGAGCTTCTGGATTGGTGGATGCATTAAGGTCCTGGGATTGTTGTCCCCTGACTGTGTATCTCTTCCATTTAGCTATTCCTGAGTTGTAGCTTTTTTTTTTTTTTAACTAGGGACTAAATCCAGAGCCTTTGTATTAAGCTACATCCTTAGACTTTTTTATGTTTTACTTTGAGGTAGAGCCTTGCTATATTTCATGAGTTGGGCCCAAACATTTGATCCTCTTGCCTCAGCCTCTCAGAGTGCTGGGATTACAGGTACCACCACACCTGGCTCTAGGGTGTATCCTCTATAATAAATTGATAATTGTTATGCTTTGTATCTAGATGTCCCCCCAAAAGCCTCACATGGTAATGAGGAGGTGGGTTTTCAGAGAGAGCTGAATCTAGAATCTGGGACTGATTCATAGTTCAATTTGGAATTAAGGGTGAATGAATGATGGATTATTCCACTAACTGGACTGGCACCACCCTAATCCCAGGGACTTGCTAGTTAGCTCAGTTGCTTAAGCGTCTGTCTGGGTGAACCCAGTCAGGATTGCAGGACTGCAGTTTGATCCCCAGCTCCACATGCCACACCACACCCCCACTTATGGCAGCCTGAGCCAGCCAAAAAAAAAATCCTTCTCAACTTTTTAGGGGCAGCCAAATAGCTCAGGAAATTAAACTGTCTGCTTAAGCAGACTCAGGGCTGGGAGTTCAATCCCCTGGCCTGCTGTACTGGCTCTGCCCCCAGGGCATGCCGAGAGAGAGATTGAGACTGAGTGCAGTGGCACATGCCTGTAATCCCAGCACCTGGGAGGCTGTAAACAGGAGGATCACTAAGAGTCCCATCTACATAGTGAGACCCTGTAGACCCTATACTAAATACATGTTTAGGGCTAGGAGATGGCTCAGTGGAATAAGTGCTTCCCTGGCAAGCACAAGGGCCTGAGTTCAATCCCCAGCTCCACCAAAATAAATAAATAAATACATGTTTAAAAAAATTGAGGAGAGGACCATAAGTACCAAAGTCTTGGGATTTTCACTTGGCATCTCAAACGGGACAGCCCTGTCTTGTGGAGTCTAACACCAATTCTAGGTAGCATTTGAATTGAAGTGAATTGTTGAACACTAAGTTGGTGTTTAGAGAATTGGAAATCTGGTTGTTGGTGCAGAAAATCCCAAACACAGTTGGTGTCGCAATGATTGTGAGTAAAAACATTTGAGAATAAGACATATGTTCAAAATGTTAGATATGTTGAAGACATTAAAATACGTAGTCCTGGTTGCAAATTCATCAGATGGAATGAATAGCACAGCAGACACTGTAGAAGGAAAACTTTAGTTAACTTGAAGCACAGCAAGAAAAACTACTGAAAATGAAACTCACAGAAGCCAGGCATAGTGGTGCACGCCTGTAATCCCAAAACTGTGGTAGGCAAAGGCACAAGGTTCACAAGCTCAAAGCCAGACTAAGACAATTTGGTGACTTAGAAATGTTGTGACCCAAAAATCAAAAACCAGACTCAAAAGCACTTTATTTAGCTGAGCTGAGCGGCGGCACCCACTCTCTCCAAGTAGGTGCACACCGAGGTGGGGAAGGACAAGGGTTTTTAAAGCTGAAAACCACAAAGTGAGTAGTCCTGCAGCCTGAGAGAAGTTCAGCAAGGGGGCAGGAATCAAAGCAATCGTAATAACAAAGGGTTACATTTCTTGTAGCAGGTAGGTACAATTTTAGAACAAACAGTTACAAATTGCTTTAATCACAGATTGGACAGGTGGATACAATTTTAGAATAAGTAGTTACAACTTGTATTAATTACAGATTGAACATATTGTGGTTTGGTGACAATAATGAATAATTATCATGGAAACTTATTGAGCTACATAACAACACAGCATTGACTTACTGAGTTATATGACAATATAATGGTGGCTGGGTGCAAAATGGAATTATATATTTAATGATTAACAGTTGTGGTGAAAACTTACTGAGTCATATGACAACACAGTGGTGTCTGGATACAAAATGGAGTTACATAGGTTATAACAGAAACATAGTTGTGTAACAAAATAGCTGTTCTAGTTACAAAATGGAGACGGTTACACAGGTTATAACAAGAAAGACCTTGTCTCAAAATAAAAAATAACAAGGCCTAGAGACATAGCTCAGTGAGAATACTCTCGGCTGGAGGCTTACTGATACAAAACAGAAAAAGAATCCCAAAGAAGGAAAGGAAAGAAAGAAAGTATGGAGTGAGGGAGGAAGGAAGGAAGGAAAGAAGGGGCAGAACAAATTCAAGCAACCTAATATATGAGTGTTATGGATCGCTCAGAATAGGAACCAGATCAACCAGATTGGAATTTAGAAAGTCATTTATTACTGAGCTCAGGGCCCCTCCATCAGCACTCACTCAGGAAAAGACTGAAAGGCAGCTTGCCCAGGAAGCAGGGAGGGGTTTTAAACTTGGAACTACACTGAGTTTGATAAACAAATTCAGTCTGACACAAAATAATGCTTTCAGAGTCATTGTGACCACTACTCAAACTAAGTTTGCTGGGGCTTTTGTTTCAGTTTCTGGTGAATTTGCACCTGAGTACCTGTAGGCAGCCTTGGATGGCCCAGAGGTTAGAAGTGAAAGGCCTTAAGGCCCTATTTACTAAGCAACCCAGTACAGTGGTAATACATTTACAACAGAAAGCACAAGATTTACATTTATAGCCTAAAATGTGAGTTAACCCATTACAATGAGCAATTTCATTCAGTGAAGGAGGAAAGAGGGGAACCTTCAGAAAGATCTTGAAGAAATACTGCTCACATTTTTTCAAACTTGATGATCAAGATGGGTGTGGTGGCTCAGGCCTGTAATCCCAGCACTTGGGAGGCTGAGGCAGGAGGATTGTTGTGAGTTCAAGACCAGCCTGAGCTACAAAGTGAGTTTAATGCCAGCCTGAACTGCATAGTGAGACCCTGCCTCAAAAAGACAAAAAACAAAAAACAAACAAAAAAAAAAACTTGATCACCAGAAACCTACAGATTAAAGAAGTTCAACAAATGCCAAACATGGAAAAAGGGGGCCGGGGATGATGGCTCAGTGGAATAAGCGCTTCCCTGGCAAGTGCAAGGACCTGAGTTCAATCCCCAGTTCCGCAAAAATAAAATAAAAAAAAAAAAGAAACAAACATGGAAAAAGGATACCATAGCACATAACCAAATTACTGTGCTCAACGCTCAAACCAGTGCTACAAAGGGCCAACCAGATAACTCAGCAGACTAAAGCATCTGCTTGGGCAGAACAGCAGCATCCAGGGGTCAATCCCCCACATGCCTTGCCAGCTCTGCCCCCGGGGCCCTGCTAAGATGGCAATTGAGACTGGGCATGGTGGCACCCACCTGTAATCCCAGCACTTGGAAGGCTGAAAACAGGAAGATCACTTCAAGTCTGATCTACATAGTAAGACCCTACATACCCTGTATGTAGTACAGGCAAGAAGGCAGGGCCACCCTCTGTAAAGTACTAAAAACAGTAAAAATTCAGCCTACAGTTTTATATCTATGAAAATTATCTTTCAAAAAAGTAAAGCTGGGGGGAGGCTTACTGGTTAGCTCAGTTGTTTAAAGCACTTGCTTGGGCAAATGCAGTCAGGAGCAGGAGACCATGATTTGATCCCCAGCTCCACATGCTGCACCAGAACAGCCCTTAAGGCAGCTTGAGCCAGCCAAAAAAATCTTTCTCAGAAAATAAAGTGAAATAGATTTCATACACAATAAAACTGTGAGAATTAATTATCCACAGACCTGAACTGCAAAACATGTTGGAGAATATCCTTGAAGCCAAAACAAAATGATGCCAGATACACAGGATGGTGGTACAAGGCCTGTAATCTCCATATTCAGGAGGCCAAAGCAGGATCTCCATGAGTTTGAGGCCTACATTGATACCAACCTGAACTACAGGACTTAACCAAAGGAATTAATAGCCCTGTATATGGTAACTACATGAGTAAAGTTCTATTGTATTTAAATCTCTTAAAAAGTTAATTGACAGCACTAGGGAAGCTGAGGCAGGATGATTGTTGTGAGTTTCAGACCAGCACTATTCTGAGAAAACTCTCATGCCATCATACCTTCTCTTCCAGGACATAAATCTGCCTGTTCCATGTGTCCACACTGCATGTCACCTTCTACTAGTCACTAGTAGCCTTCTAAGTGTTTGCTGGAGTGTTTGCATTCCAATAATCCTTACTTTGTTTAATAGAGTCATTGTTCTATTTTATTGTTGTTAA
>PVKA01036606.1:0-21658 GCA_004027165.1 Ctenomys sociabilis
AAAAAAAAAAAAAAAAAAAAAAAAAAAAAAAAAAAAAGAAAAGGAGAAATCAATAGAGCAGTTATTATGAATAATGAATTATTAAAAACCTGAAGTTCTGCTAGAATGTTAGTGTTTCCTTATCAAGTTATTTGGATTTTAGTTTAAGCCATAAAGGATCTTTTTCTATAACAGATCTTTTGCGGAATTCTTGGCCCTTTCTCACAGACTGATGGGAATCTTTCTCTCCCTGATCCTCCCCTCTAGGCCTATGGCTGACCCTCCCCTGTAGAAGGCCACAGAGGCACAGGATGTAGTCCCAGTGGATCACAGGGCTCGGAACCATGGCAAGCATCAGCAAGACTCACGTGTACTTCCCGTAAAACAGGTGCTGCCCTGGGTTCTACACACATAATCATTGATATAAGCCTCAAGCCACTGTAGGAGCTGCCTGTTTCTCAGAAGAGAAAGGTGAGACTTATAACGCTCAGCTATTTGCCTAAAATGAAGCAGTAGGCTGCCACCCTGACTCTCAAGGCTTGTTGGGTTTGCTAGACAAACTGATGTCACAGTCCATGCATTATGATGCTGTATCACCCTGCCTAGAATTCCTGCACTCCCTCCTGCCCCATCGAAGTTCTCTGCCCACCTTTGTCTACCCTAACATGTCATGTAAAAATATTTCAATTATTTTCTACTGCTGGAGATTTAATTCAGGACCTTCCATATGCTAGGCAAGTGTACTACCACTGAGCTACATCACTGAACCTTATCGATATTTTCTAATTCCAGGCTTTTTGACTTCTGAATGGAACCAGATGTCTCATAAAAGGTGACAAAGTGCGGTCAAGCTGTCCTAAGCAGTGGGTAGCAAAGTCCCAGTAACCTGCTGCCTCTCTCAGAAGCCTGAGACACACTTCCCAGACAGGAATTAGACCACAGAACCCCAAACCCAAATACCTGCCTCTATGAACAAAACGTGTCCTTTGCTTGTTCTGGGCCTGGCCGTGACAGCCAACCTCATGCATGCCAAATGTGTGCATTGCCACTGAGCTACTCCGTGTCCCTCTCTCCAAGATGTGTCCTTTTAAAACCCTGTAAATGCTTTTACTTCTTTTGATTTCATGGTTGAAAATATTAAGAACTTACCCATTTTACTAGAAAATATTTAACATTGAATGTACTTCAAAAGGCACATTTTAAAAATCCAAAAATAAACATTTTACATTTTATGTTCAGCCCATTTTCCTATACTCAATTGATTCCATTATTCATGTTTCTCCCCAAACTTACTGTGGGTTTTTCATAGCTCTTATGTACTCTAAGAATGCATAGTTATAAATCTAAGGATCTATCTCTCTACTTAGCCAAGCCATCCATGTTAGAAACTTCCCATCTTCCCTTACTAATCAGTTCTTCCAACTTCTGCCTTATTTTCATTACTCACATCTCTAACTTCTCAAATAATCTGAGCTGTTTCGAATTTCCATTGTCAGAAATCCCACCAAAAGGGACACCTCACCTCCAAAATAATGTGATTGTAACTCTCCAAAGTTAAATTCACATGGACTTTTTTTGTTTTTCTGCTGTTTAACTCATATTGAATTTGCTACTTTTGGACTTGACTGCTTTTCTAATTTGATTTGTTTATTAAGCATGGTTACTCAACTGAACTGACGTGAGACCCTAACAAAAATAGGACCAGCTGCGTGCTTCAAAGCTGTACAGAGGGAGAGGTCTGAGGCTTTGACTAAGCTTGTTGAATTCCATCTCAACATCCAGAGCAGGGACTCCAGAACCTCCAAGTCCCTGCCCCAGAGCACCAGCAAACTGCACAGGACCACCCTAGGCTGTATTGGTTCAGGCATCCTTGCAATGCTGAGCTCTTTGTCCCAAGCGATTTCCCAAACACTTCAGTCAAAATGGTTTTCATTCTATTAGAGGGCATGTGGCCAAAGGTATTTTCATATGAATGACTGTTGGACTATGCTTGACAAAATTTAGCTTCTCGCACCAAAATATACAGTCAAACATCGCCTAACACTGGGGTATAGCATGAGAAATGTATCCCAGTAGCTCATCATTGTGCAAGTGTCACAGAGCAGAGTGACACGAACCTAGGTCAGGGGGCTCAGTCAGTTACTGTGGTCACTTAATGCATCCGAGAAGTACAGGAGCTCGACCTCGTGGCACCATCACATAGTCACATAGAAGGTGAAGTTCCAACACATGACCTGTGAGATGTATTCAAGCCACTCATGCTCCATACACAGCCTTAACTGCTACTAAATAATGAGGCAAAACTGTGGTCTCTCATTAAGTAATTTGCCAAGCCATTGGAAAGCATTACAGACACACCCCAAGGAAATTTTGCCACCTGAGAAAATACAAGATTTGGAAGTGTGGTTTAAGCATTAATGACTCTGTTCTGAATTAGAAATGATGACATAGCAATGTTTCAGTGGTCACTGGGACAAAATTCTGTCATTTGGTCAGTGACCTTATTCTTCCCTTCAATATTTTAGCCAAAGGTTACTTTCAATAATAAGAAAATTATTAAGAACCAAAAGGTGTAGTTGTGACACAGTGAAGCTAAAATTTCTGGTGGAATCTTGGGTGTAATTAGCTGAGATTGTGAGTATCCTCTGAAGAAGCTGCTGGAAGTTTTCAATGTGACCTTTAAAAATAGTAGCTAAAGAATCAGTACCCATGTCTGGCAACTGATCTCCCAAATGAAGCAGTGGTTCCTCATAATGGCTGATTATCAACAATAAAAATCTGATTAAGTAAAACTTCAAGAATTTAAAAGATTTTGATCATCAGACTCTTCTGGGATAATCAGACATGAGCAATGATAATGTATTAGTTTTTCAATATCAATATTACAGACATGTTTAGGATCAGTATGCAAAATTCTCACAGGTGACCCCAGTACAACACCATATATACAACTGAGATCATTCTGCATTTAAACTCTCAATGAAAGCTGTAAAATTTCCTTTGCATTGTACCTGACAAAAATCATTTCCTAATCACTTTTCATTTGTCTTACCCTGCAAAAGCATAGAATCTCTTTTTTTAGAAAGTAGTTAACAGACAAATCTTTTTTTTTTTTTAATGTATTTGGTACAGGGTCTCATTACACAGCTCAGACTCATACTGGTCCTCCTGTTTTCAGCCTTCTCAGTGCTGGAATTACAAGCTGGCACCACCACGCCCAGCGTGGCGGCCAGCTCAGCATGCCCTGGGGTGGGACAGTGCACATGTGGTGCCAGGGTTCAAACCCAGCCCTTGTGCTTGCCTGAATAGGTGCTTGGTATGCTGAGCTCTCTCACTGGCCCTAACAAATCTTGTTAGATTTTAACCAAGAAGTATTGCTGAATTTTTTTAGTCTATAACTCAGCACCACTGCTTTTGGCATGACACTGGAAAAGATGGTCAAATCACGTCCAAGGATGACAATTTATGCACAGTGCAAAGG
The DNA here is from genome assembly GCA_004027165.1 of Ctenomys sociabilis. Classification (NCBI taxonomy): domain Eukaryota; kingdom Metazoa; phylum Chordata; class Mammalia; order Rodentia; family Ctenomyidae; genus Ctenomys; species Ctenomys sociabilis. Next base: position 3,461 of record PVKA01036606.1, read on the forward strand.
AAACACACTGCTTACACGTGTGCGACATGTGTACTGAGTGCTAATAATTTCCCGTAATCCTCAAAGCAATCCTGCAAGATAGACAGCAACCCATGTCTGAGATAAAAAAAAAAAAACTGAGGCTCAGCAACATTAATTAACCCCAAGTGCATAGAACTTATAAGAAGCAGAGGTATGGGTGAAATCCAAGAATGCATAATTTCAGGCCCTGTCAACTTCCTATGTTATCTCATCTCTTAGATGTGAAGGAGAGGTGACCAATGCAGAGGAGCAAAGAAGTGCAAAACTCTCTCAGCTCACTAGTGTTACAGCTTGTGAGAAAATGTCAACTGCCCAAATGGAGTCCATATCCCACAGAGCGTAGATCTTCTGCTCATGGAAGGGGAGAAGGTCCAAGCTGCTCACATCAGTCACTCTAAGGGTACTAGGGACGTGGAGATGGGCAGGCACAGTGGATTCTGAGGACACTGAAACATGCAGATTTTATTCTGTGTGATAGGTATATATGGATATAGGGCATTAAACATGTATCCCAATCAAAAGACTGCAAATCATCAAGCAGTACACCAATAGGAACTGTGGCCCCTGGGTGGTAAAGTTGAGCCAAAATATGGTCTATTCAACAACTCACAACCCTAACAAACACTCTGTTGTGGAGCTAGATGATGAGAGTGAAATAGGTCGAGCATGTGCACAGGCAGGAGGTCTATAAGAACTCTCTGTACTTTCTGCTCAATTTTGCTATGAACCTAAAACTACTCTGAAAAACAGTCTATTTTTAAAAGTTGATTCACTCTCTTCAAGAACCTCTTATATCTGTTCTACATAAGGCCTCTCCTGAACATGATCTCCAATTCAAAGTAGCTATTATTACCCATTTGCACAAATGAGTAAATTGAGGCAAGTAGGACATAAACATCCTGCTATTAATTACAGCGCTTGGGAGTGGATAGCTTTGGGGAGAAGAAACCAGTGTTATGACTCTAAGCCCAGGGCTCTAAAAATCACATTGCCCCTCATTTTTATAATGCCATGTCTCTGAAACTGGTTTATATAAGACTTTCTTTTATAGTTTACTGTTCTTTGTAGTGCTGTGGGATTTGGAGATTTTTAAACGGAAAATTAAAGGGTCATTCTATACATAAAGTTTTAATACCTATGATCAGAAAACCTCAACCCAAAATAGCAATATAACAAAATAGTGGCGTAGTTCCTGGCCAGTATTTTGTAACTTGAGGGCTTTTGCAAGTGCTTTTCTATTGCGATGGAGTAACTGATAGGTCTCCCCAACTTGCTACCTCTTTTTTTTCAGGGAATATTTCATAGCATTGAACAAACTGTGCCTATGCTTCCCTTACAAATGAGTGCTACAGCGTTCATTCTCAACATTAAGTCAGTCTAAATCTCTACGCAAGCAAAGCTAACATAAAAGAAATATATAGAAAATTTCACCCTTCTCGCTTTTCTAAAACAATTTTACACAAAGCTCATAACCTTAGCAACTTAAAGCCCCATATTCAGAGCTAGCTGGAAATCTCCTAACCCAGACTTGGCCTGAATTTATCTGCCCAGTTCTCGTTTTCCAACCCCACTGTCTTGATTACTCTTGTCTTGTTGCTGGGGAAAAATACCCAACATCCAAAATTAAGGAAGGAAGGTTTATTTAGCTCACAGTTAGTGGAGGTTTCAGTCCATACTCAGCTGGCTCCGAGGTAGAGCAGGACATGGAAGAGGGAAGCTGTTCATAGCAGCAGAAAATAGCAAAGAGTGAAGGAAGAGGCAGCAGCTGGAGCTGCTAGCTAGCCTCTTTCCCCTCCTTACATTGCAATGCAGATTATCTGCTTCAGGGCAGGTGTAGTACTCACACCCATAATCCCAGCACTGGAACATGAATTAATCACAAACTGTAGAAGACATTCCAATGACTGCATGAGGCTTTGAGGGAATGAATAGACACAAACCAAAGCTCCCACTGAAAGTGTGTAAGCTGAAATGTAACATTGGTAGAGTTTTATATCGCCTTTGGTTGTTTTGGAATTATACAACAGAAGCTGGTTTGACAGCTGGAAGGGATTAGGCAGCTCCCAGAATGAATGGAATGCCAGAGGACAAGGCTGAGAGCTGTGTCCAGGAACAGTGCCCCAGAGTAGTGGCAGAGCTCACGCCATGAAGAGAAGGTTGCTGCCCACTGTGGAGCGATAGCTACTCCTGCCGTTCTGGGTCCAAACCTAAGATTAGCAATCACAGCTACTGCTTGCTTTGCAAGAAAAGGGGTAGAGAGAATACCTACGTTATGCCATTAGTTGCAGAGTTTAAAAGAGAAGTGGGTGAATCAGACTGCAGACCACTTACTACATGCGTGCCCCTAGGGTAGAAGTCATCTCTGGCTTTAAAGGTGAAAGAGGTCTTAGGCACCCCACAGCAATTATATGTAAAGAATTTCCCTAACATTTAAAAAATAAGTGATGTTATATTTCCAAAACAAATGACAAGTGTTCATTTCTTGGTAGAGCAAAACAGAAATAATAATACTAAGAGTGTCTGGACAGGCTATCATGTCTGCATCTTGTACTATGAATAACCACTACAAAGACAACAATACGCAATGTATTAATTATTAAAACTGTTCTACTAATATGTTTTGAAACTGTCTCATTGCTATTTGTTTCTCAATGAAATTAATAAAAAAGAAGTCTTACTACTATATTATTGTCTACTCTAGATTATTACACAAAGTACAATAATATGGACAGATAAGATGCTTTAAAAAAAAAAAAAAAAGCTATAAACACTAGGAGCTATTAGTTCTGAAGCATTCTAGAAACCAGAAACCAAGAAAGTTGAGTGAAATCAATAATGGTAGCATCAATTGATGATGTTATCAGCTAGTAAGGCCCAGCAGCAGCAGAGGTCTGCGGCCATCAGTGTTTGCCCTTGGCATCTGCCCTGAATAATGTCACCCAGAAGCACCGTGTGCTAGAGGTGTAACACTACAGAGGGTCATCGGCGCTCAAAGCCTGAGGCACCAGAAGTGCTGCACTTTGGAAATGCATGATTTATATTTGAATGGAGTAAAACTTATTGGCAACATATTGATCACATTTATTCAATAATATCTTGATCATTTCAATAAAGTAGTTACTACAACTTCCAATGAAACAAGACACTTAACTTGCCCACTCTGTTAACCACACAGGTAAGAAACACTGAGTCAAAAGGGAGCACTTAGCTGGGGAAATAGCACAGCAGTATAAGTGGCTGCCTGACAAACCTAAGGTCCTGAGTTCAACCCTCAGTACCAAAGAAAAGGGGGTGGGGTGGTAATTTGAAATTGTTATTCATTTATCTCTCTTCTTATGGAATATTGCCAAATGGGCTGCAGATATAGTTTACTATATAAGGCTGCTTTGATGTAGAATTTTAGATCTGAATAGATGAAAATATACACTTACAAAGCTGCCTGTCAGCAGAAGGCATGGGATGGTTCTAAGCACTAGGGGAGATACGCTGAATCTGCAGTGAAGAAGTCTGAAGTTTAATAAAGAAGTAGAAAGAGAAGAAAACATAATTGTAGGTATGTAGTGAGTGGAGAATCTATTTCCTGATCAGTATAATACAGTACAACAAAGTGTCTACCACCAGTCTAAAGGTTGGGCAGGTTTATTGGCAATCACTCTTAAAAGATGGGTGTTTTCAGGCTGGGGAAGTAGCTCAGTGGCTTAATCACCTGCCTGGCATGCATAAGGTCTTAGTTTGGGATGGGGACATGGCTCAGTGAAATAAGTGCTTTCCTGGCAAGCTCAAGGGCCTGAGTTCAATCCCCAGTTCAAAAAAAAAGAGATCTGAGTTCAATCCCCGGGACCAAAAAAATCAAAAGAAAAAAGGATGAGGGTTTCCTAGGCTTATGGCTGCTCAGCAGTGCAAAATCACTGCACAGTGCTGACCGTGGCCTTTCTACCTCACCAGAACCCAGTGGAACTTCCTAAGGAAGGGCCACTGAAGAGATCTTACAACCTAGTGCCTGCTCTGCTGTGGATCAGATTTTATCTCTGACCCAAGAGTTTCCTGCCTTCTACTAGAATCTATAAAACTGGCTGGATAATTTGTCAGCTTACACACTGGCAAAATATCGAGCCATTTAAGGTGCTGGGAGAACTGAATTAAAGTCACTCTAAAGAGCTAAAGTTAAACTGAGACTTGAAGAATAAAGAGTCAAGGTTAAAGGATTGATTTTCTCTAAATAAAGGATCCAGTTTGGTAGAACTCTACAGAAAGTAACATGGTATGACTCAGGAGATGACCAGGGACCCAAATGCCCAGCGCAAGTGCCATTGGAAGCATCTCCAAACAAGGCTGGAGAGGCAAGGATGGCTCAATCCTATAAATATGTGAAAGATGGAATATATATATGAAGGACAGACCTCTTATTTTTCTGCCCATCTAGCAAGCTGACTGCCTTTGGTTTAGACTATCCTATCAATACTGTTTTCTAGAAAATAGTTTTGGAGGATAAAGTAATATCTCCTGGGAAACAAAGTGTGTGTGTGGTTATTGCTCATTGCAAAAGATCTGAGTAATCTTTCATTCAGAATTCCCTCCTTCAATGCATCCTACCACCTGGCCATCTTATAGTAGCCAGCAGCAATGGAAGCTCATCGAAATAGCAGGCAAACTCCTGGTACCGTGCTGCTATTGCACAAAGCAATCTTTGTCTTCTACAGATCCTCATGAAGCTAAGGAAGTAAGTGGAGCAAAATCTCAAACCCTCTTTATGACTTCTTTTATAAAAAGTTTATTCATATTATTAACCTGTTTCTTAAATTTGATTATTTTGGGTTTTGTGGCCAAATTGGTTCCTTATATACTTTAAACATTGACCCCTTGTCCAATGTATAAGCCACAAAGCTTTTTTCCCTGTAATGCATGATATCCCTGTGCTCTGTTTATTATTTTCTTTTTTGTACAGAAGCTTTTTGTTTTGAAGGAGTCTCACCAATATTTGTTTTTTCTTACCTGTACATTAAAAAGGTATACAAAAATCTCATTTCTTGATACCCCTTGCACAGGATAGTAGACTGTAGGATTGTATAGTTTTATAGTATAGCTTTTGTTTGAAATGGTAACCTATACATTGCTACAGAGTCGTGTCCTAAATTAAGAAAACAAACAGTTCACCCCAGAGTATCTGGCAGAACCAGAAACATAAATGCTAAAAATAATCCTTGTTTTCAAGTAACTTAGAATATTCTTGGCACAACTATAGAGTGATATAATGAAAACCGTGCCTAGCTGATGTCTTCAAGTCTGGGTTCTGCCCCTGCCAGCTGTCTGAGGCTGGAGAAGCCACCTACTCTCATTTACTTTTGAATTTGTCACTCACCCCACAAAAATAAATGTGAGCTACATAGTTCACAAAAGGCGGAAATGGAATAACCGCATTTTAGCAATAGCAATAAATTTATCTACCAAACCTCTTTTTAAGTCAGTCAACAATATTTATTTGAGGAATCTTAGCTTCTGAGAGGCAACAGAGAAAAATTTTTGAGATGAATTTGCTCTTGGTCTGAAATTTGTCCTTGTTGGGTCATTGACGACTGCCTCACTGTGATAATCTTGGTTGTTCTCTTTCTCCAAATGCTCTCACACACTCAGGGAAGACAGTAAGGCCAGCAGCATTAGACATTTCAAAATGTGACCCAATTCCTAATATCAGGGTATTGCTATTTCCCTCTCTCTCTTTTATGTGTTTGGTACAGAGGATACAGGGTCTCACTACTTAGACGGGACTCAGAGTGATCCTCCTGTTTTTAGCCTCCCAAGTACTGGGATTACAGGTGCTCGCCACCACGCCCAGTCTCAGTCACCACCTCAGCACACCCCAAGGAGCAGGGCTAGCATGGTCTGCCAGGGACCAAACCCCAGCTATTCTGCTCTGCCTAAGCAGGCACTTTAGTAAGCTGAGCTATCAGGCCAGCCCTGTTATCTCTCTTGTATGTGATAATTTCGTGTTTCCCATCCTACTGCTTATTTAGTCATACAAACAAATGATAGCATTAAAACCTTAGTGACTGTCTATATCTCCAGATAATTCTTAGAGGCACAGCTGCTGTAATGCCAAAAATGAAGCCATACGTCAATACTTAAAATAATGATGAATGCCCATTTCTCAAAATGCAAGTCACAGGTAAAGTTTTTTGCTTCCGCTTCTAACAAGCACCGAAGCATTATCATCTTAAATTGATGAAGCCGAAATGCACACTAACGCCCAGTTCTCAGCTTCTTGCTGACGGCTGTCAGTTTCACATACGTTCTGAGCACAGAAATTCACTTTCCCATTCTACTACAATGCCTCTTGGCATCTGCTTGAGATGATGATGAATTGGAAAACTGATGAAGAAAAGCCTCAAGTTGAAGACCAGCAAGCACGTTAGCTGATTATTTCTTTGTTATTTTGTGGATGAAAACAGTGACCCCAAGAGACCACAGTGAACTGTTACAGGAAGGAGGCCTGGCTGAGCCCTGTGACTGATTCAGGAGATTTTCAATATTCATTTAAATGCCATTTCAATGATGACTTCTGACTTTACTTCCTTTTCTTCCATTTTATCCTTCTATATTTATGCAAGGGCCCTTGCCTCCCACCTCATGTATTTACCGACTTAACTATAATTTCCTCCTTTGTGTTTTATTTCACTATTCTCAGGAATTCAGTGAGAATTTGCTTCACAAATGTTTATTTATTTATTTGGCACAGGATCTTGCTTCTGATGCATAGTGATCCTCCTGACTCAGCCTCCCCAGTGCTGGGAATATAGGCATGTGCTACCACACCCAGTTTCAATAATTGGCATAGCATGGAGTCAGCACAGCATATGGTACCAGGGATTGAATCAGGGTCCCGCTTGCCAGGCAGGCACTTAGACTGCCAAGCTATTGCCCTGGCCCTTGTTTTTTTTAAATAAAATGATTTATTGAATGAAAGGTAAATACATGACTGATACTTCAGAGTCCAGAATCCGAGGTGGGAAATTCTCAAGAGAAGATCACGGCATGGTGGGGAGACAAAAGCTTAGATGTTCAAACAATCTTGCAACAAGCAGTAAGTGGAGTTTGCATGACACAGGTTCAATTACAGTTCTTTTCACTGGCTCCCAAAAGAGTACATGTGGCCCCAAGGTTATTTAGTAAAGAACAAATACCCAAAGCTTTCTCTTTCCCTTTTCCACCTTTAATTACTAGGAGCAGAAAAATGGCTTTATAATTGTCCAAGGCTGAGAGTCCCACAAGGCGGCAGGACAGGCTGCAGCACGACAGAGTTTCTGGACTCCGGACAGACCGAGCTGGAAGACCAGCCCCTCACGGAACTCCAGGGAGGAGCTCTCCATCCAGGAGAGGTTTGCTCAAGGTATCTGCTCCTTCCTCCAAGAGCCCATGCTGGGCTCTGGGTCCGACAGTCAGAGCTCGTGTGCTGAGCTGAGTTGTATTCAACTGTCAGTCCTCAGGAAGCTTTGTCTCTAGGGGTGGCTCTTGCCATTAAAGATGTAAGAACTTCGTCATCTCCCAGTTTCAACATGTTCAACTAGCTTTCTTCTTTTCCTTCATCTTATAGGATTTGAAGAGGTAAATGTAGCAAACACAATATGCAACACAAAGATGTCCAGCTTCATGGCTCTCACACACGGCCACCACGGCAAATGCCATGGTCGATCCAAGAGCAGTGTAGGTTTGTACAACTCTGCTCTCATGGGCTGGGTGGTTATGTAACTTCAAGCTTCACCCCTTTTAATCCCCAAGGCAATCATATGCTCATATGGATTCTCTGGGCATAAATCAGGTCATAAGCAGTGGGACATTCATGAATGGGTTTAGCACCCAAGAAGCCCACAAAATACCCTTTCTCCTTCTGCCTTTGAGGTTAGAGTGACAAAATGGATGTCCGCAAGGTGTGATCAAAGCATAAACTGAATTTTCAGAGTAAAAAACAAATACCAGGCTGGGAGATGACTTGGGGCCTAAGTGGCTGACAGGCAATCCTCAGTAGCACATGCCGTGCCAGCCCCGGATCTCCAGGCATACCCGACAGGCACCAAAACCAGGAGTGGTGGTGCATGCATGCAGTCCCAGCACTGGGAGGCTGAGACAGGAAGATCCCTGTGAGTCTGAGCTGTGGAGAGACCCTGTATCATATACATACATACATATATACATACATACATACATACATACATACAATTTTAAATTATTTTAAAAGCCAATTTACTATATTAAAAATACATTTCCATCAAATTTCTACTGAGAAGACTCACTCCCCTGAAACAGGAAATCTCAGCTCCCAAAAGACCCCAAGTTATCTTCAATCCAGAGATGAGTTTTAAGGAAGTCTAGCAGGGAACGTTAGAGCTCCTGTGAGGACAGAATATCCAACAGATGCTGCAGCCTCCCAAGTGCTGCAGATGGAGAGATGCAAGGTGGATGCCTGCCGAGAAGCATCTCCCTAAGTCCTGAGGTTGGAAGGAAGGGTGCTCAGTGTGAGTGCAACCAGCCTGCCGTGGGTGACATCACAGACAAATCGAGAATATAAAATCAATCAGTCTTAGCCCCAGCTTGCTGCTACAACAAAACACTCAGGACTGGATGGCTTATAAAGAACAAGAATTTGTATACCCCAGGTCTAGAGGCTGAGACATTTATGAAAACAAGGCACTGGCAGCGTCCATGTGTAACGAAGGCTGCTGTCTATTTCCATGACGATGCTTTGTTCCTGTCCTCAGCTGGCAGAGGGTGGGAAGATCCAAGGCTCTGGCTCATTCCCCTGAGACCTTTTGCCAGAAGACTAGCTGCACTCATGAGGGCAGAACATTCATGACTTGATCACCTCCCAAAGGCCCTGCATCTTAACATTGTCACACTGGGGCTTACATACAAATGTTGAGGGTACACGGGCATTCAGATGAGCACAGAATCCATGCACGAAGCTGCTTCCCCCCACCATGTAAGATTCTTACATTCATCACAATATAAGGTTGCCTTATATCTTATATCTCAGGATCCAGCTAACAACTCTTCTTTCTTCCCTATTGATGCATGCCGAGTGCATACAGTGATTCCTTACATACTGCACAGTAAAAAAAAAAAAAAAAAAAAAAAAAAAAACCAGTGGATAAATTCATTAATGAGTTATCTTCCTGCATTAGATTTTAGCTGAACTTTGCAACTTTAAAGCTGGAGAATGCACTACAGCTAATTAAAATCCGTAGTGTGGAGTCATCTGTAGTTTAGGGATGCTGGAGCCAGTGAGCAAGTCTTATCCCTGCATCATAGCCTTCATGTACCTTTCTCCTCTCTCATTGTCGGATAAGCAGACTGAAACAGGTCTGGTGCACAAAGTCACCTGGGGCAGGAGCACAAGACATGAATGATTTTCTCCCAAAACCTAAGCTCTAATTGTAACAGTGACAAATTTCAGCATAACCAAGGCAAGGGCTGGGGGTGATGCTCTAGAATCTTGCGCTCCTCGGAGGGAAACACCTGGCCCAGATCATTTCCTGGATCTCGCCCTTGAACCCCTCATGGTTCACTTGACTGTCACGTTCTGTGCACCTCCTGGTAGTCCCTGCAGAGTGATCACTGCACTCACGTATGCCTCCCAACTGCTCCATTGAATTTTAATTATTAATCAGACAATAATAAAGCAGCAATGGATATTATCTGCAAGGCTCTTAAGAAAGATGAGACGATTTATGGGAGTTGCAGATTACATAAATAACATCCTTTGTTATAAATAGACACTTATTTGTTATAAGTAGAACCTAAAAATAAAATGTGCCAGAAATAATGACAAATAGATGTAATTAATATTTTGATTTATTCCATTTCCATGAGGCTGTCAAGCTCATTTCTGTTGCTCACTAATAAAATTATATACACGGCCTAAATGATAGCACATGGAAACAATTTCCACCATCTCACTGTCATTATGATTATCATCAAGAAAATTATTAGACTGGTCATTTTCCTCTCTGCAGAGGAAAATTTTTCTTTAATGTGGAAAAAACATTGATACCCATTGAAATTCTTTCCTGTCCCAGTAGCCTATACACTAACTGGCCCTGCCATTTCTTGGCCTCGTTCACAAAGAGGTTAAAGAAGTGACCAAGGTTATTAGGGTACAGGATAGCTAGAAAACAGGGTGGCCTGGGCTCTGCTCCTGCATCTCAGCTCCCTCTTACTAGCCCCAGCACCACCAAGAAGAAACGTGGTTGTTCCCCTCTTCATTGAGCTCTGCATGCTAGGAAGAGCATCCTGCCATGGACCTCAGTGACTAGAAGTCCGTGGTAGGCTTTTGCTACTTTTTAACTCTACTCCTTTGATATTCTCTTTCCGCTGTGCTAAGAGCACGGGATCATACACACTTTTCCCCATTTATTATATTTTTTTTATTTTTGGTATTGGGAACTGAACCCAACCTTTGTACGTGCTGGTAGCACACACTCTACCACTGAACTCCACCCTCAACCTGTGTCTAATTTACACTGAGAACAGTCACTGTTAAAATTAGAGCTTGAGGCCTGCAAGATAGCTTAGCGGACTAAGCGCCTGCTTTGGCAAGCGCAGGGTCCAGAGTTCTATCTCCAGGATAGAACTTCATTCCCTGTACACTGAATGACAAGAGCCCTCGCAGGAGCTCTAACATTCCCCGCTGGACTTCCTTAACATTAATCTATGGTTGAATCTAAATTGGGTCTTAACACCAAGATTTCATGTTTCAGGGGAATGAATCTGCTCCAGGTTACGCTGAGGCCAAAAACAAGAGGATCACTACAAGTCTGAGCTGTGTAGTGAGACCCTGTACCAAATACATAAATGAAAAATAAATCAATAAACTAAAATAAAATTAGAGCTCAATGTTTAGAGACAATCCCCTGTGTCTGTGACTGCTGAAGGGATCCTGCGTCAGCTGGGAGCACCTCACCCTCACCAACCCTTGACCTCCTTGAACTTCAGCATCTTTTCCTGTCTGTGACCCCCTTACACAAAATGCACCACTGGTCCCTGTTTGAGAGAGGCCCCTGGCTCTAGCAAGTGCACATCCCTTTTCTGAAGGATGTAGGGGCAGGAGAACAGGGCTTAAAAAAGTAGTTGTGTGACTTCCTCTAGCCATAATCTCAGTCAATCCTTACTTCAGAAAATTTTTCTAGGGTGGAGACAGAGAAAGAAAACAATAAACATTCAATTATTTGCAATTCAGAAATAGACTCTTGAAACCTTGCCCAAAGAAGCGAGACACAGGTGCCATGTGATGGCCTACATCTCCCCACAACCAAACTCATGTGTTTAAGTCAGTGCATCAGAAAGTGCTGGCAGGGGAGGTACGGTCTTTAGAAAAATGACTCAGGTTAAGGGAGCTCATAATCCAACATGGCTGATACCCTTATAAGGAAGACACCCACAGCCCAGACACATTGGAGGGAGGATCCTGTGAATGAACAGGAAGACGCCTGCCTACACGCCAGGAAGGGGGGCCTCAGAAGAAACCCGCTCTTGGAAACCTTGACCTCAGACTTGGAGCTGCCAGAATGAGGAGAAAATAGAGGTCTAGTGCAAAAGCCACTTCTCCCTGGCACTCTCTTGTGGGAGGCCTCCTGCCCCACCATACAACATTTATGCTGAAACACAGTAGAAAGAATGAGAAAGCTCCAGATTGCTCAGTCATCACAGGAAAAAAATTAGGAGGCTCCCGGCCCAGGCGCACTCACCTGCAGGGCTGTGCTGTGGTGTGTACTAGATGTTTCCCAAGAGCCTCCTGATCTCAGGGGTGGGGCTGGCAGAAGGCAGCGGACGGGTGGGGCCACAGCCACCCTGCTATGAGGAGGTGGGGCCTGGCCCGGAAGGTTGGACCATATACGCCTGCCTCCCAGCTGCTCCCTTCTCCCCTGCTTCCTGACCACTATGATGTGAGCAGCTTCCCTCTATCCAGGACCTTCCTCCGCACCATGTTGATGCCGCAGTCTGCCAACAGGAGCCTCCAGATTTGAACTGTGAGTCACAGTAAACTGCTCCTCCTTCAGATTATAGATGTGGACATTAACAGACAATTGGGTGGACAGAATGGGATGGCTGCGCATAGTAGGATATGGCGATGCCTAACATAGTAGGATGTGGCCCTGCTGCAAAGAACGACGGATCTGCGGCCTTCACAGGGAATTGGGTGCAACTGGGAACGAAACATAATGGAGTGGAAGAAACCAGAGGCACAGCCTAAATGCAGTGGGGTGTCTCTCATTTGAGGGACCCAGAGTACAAGGAGAATAATAATGGATGCGTGAAAGTAGTCCCTATTCCCTCTTACAGTAGGAAAGCGGCCCCTGGGGAAAGCATACGGGGTAAGGAGGAGAAGGGGAAAGAAGCAGAATAAAAGTGAGCCACGCTCAGGAACCCGCGGACCTCAGTGAATGTAAGCATCGTGTGCCGTGACGTGAGCTAGGAGTAGTAACCTCCAAACGGCTGAGAGATGAGGTAGGCAAGCTGGCGAGGGGAGGGGAAAAGGGACTTGGAAGGGAGCCGAGCATGGGGTGCCTGCAACCTACCCCATGGCTGTGTGAACTGCACAGATGCATAAATAATACTGATAAAATAGATAAGTAATAAAATATTTTTCTTTCAAAACAAATCGGGGCATGGGGGAGAATTTGCAGCACTGCGTATTGCGTCCCAGCAATAAGAAGAGTGTCCAGGACAGGCTGAGAGTTAAGGACCAGAGGAGAGCTCTGGAGAAGGGGGCAGACTGGGAACCCCCGTGCGAGAGAGGCCCTGTGCAGAGGCATCCAACCGAGAGCGACCTCTTAGACTACCCACCACTGGGCCGCCCTGGATGTCCAGAGCAGACAAGGAACAACTCAGCCAAGGCAGTCTATAACAGACTTACCATTATTATAATAATTATTATTGTTTTTATACCAGGACTTGAACTCGGGACCTTACACTTGCCAGGCAGGTATGGTGTCCCTGAACTCTATGCCTGGCCCACCATAATTTGATTTTTACTATATCAGGAAAGACTTTTACATTCAAATTCAAAACAATTGATAATCTAAAAGGAAGAAAGAGGCAGTGCTAGGCAGACGAATCACGTAATTAAGATAGTCCTAGACAGTACAGTTGGGATAGATAATGCTGTGCTTCTACATAATTCTATGAGAGGCAAGATTTGTACTAATGGTGGTTGGACAAGATATTATGTCGGCTTCTAGTACTATGGACAACCACTAAGAAAACAACAGGGTAGAAAGTATTAATTATTGAATCTTTGATGTAATTCAGTTATAAAAAATAAGGTATGCAAAGAGCTACACTCTCGTAATTTACTGATAAGAGACATACGGTATAATAACGTCTGTAAGTATAATATCATATATGCACATTCTATGATACCAAAGCATTATGAAAACAGTTTGCAATGTATTAATTTATCAAATCCATCTTGTCAAGGTATCTTAAAACTGTTTCATTGATATTTGTACTTCAATAAAACAAAAATAAATTAAAAAAAAAAAGAATAAGGTACAGGACTACAAGATAAACCCTGAGGGGACTTCACTGACCTCTTAAGAAATAAAAAGTACATCTGTTGGTATATAGGTCTTGCTCTATCTAGGTGTTAACCATCCAGCAGAAAAGTATAAAAATGAGGACATAATAATAAGTTGTGCTGTAAATGGCTGTGGTTGACAACTTCTTCAGATAACTCACTATTGTGGATGCTGGACTGTGTTGGATTATGTCATCGAGTTCAGGCACCTAAATTAGTTGAATGACAATGGAGTGCCCATCTTTGACAGGTAGAGACAAAGGAAGGGGGATAGAAAGGAAGAATCATGATGTGTGTGTATGGACAGTACAGTTGGGATAGATAACGCCGTGCTTCTACATAATTCTTTGAGAGGTAAGATATGCACTAATGGTGGTTGAATTATGTCCACTTCTAATACTATAGACAACCACTAAGAAAATAACAAGGTAGAAAGTATTAATTATTGAATCTGTTATGTAATTCAGGTATAAAAAATAAGAAACGCAAACAGCTACACTCTCTTAATTTACTGATAAGAGACATATGCTATAATAATGTCTGTAAGTATAATGTCATATATGCACCTTCTATGATACTAAAACATTATTAAAACAGTTTGCAATATATTAATTTATCAAATCCATCTTGTCAAGTTATCCTAAAGCTGTCTCATTGATATTTGTACTTCAATAAAATAAAAATTAAAAAAAGAAAGCGAAAAAAAAAAAGATAGTCCTAGAAAGAAGTGGATTTTTTTTTTTCTTGGTGCCAGGAATCAAACCCAGGACCTCACTCTTGCCAGACAGATGCTTGCACCACTGAGTTATATCCCCAGGCCCTGGGAATTTCATCTAATGGCAGAAAGGAGTAGTTCCTCAGGAAAGACAAAATGGTTAGAGCCGATACGGTGAATTGGTAGGCCTGCAGGAGTAAGCTTCCGTTCAAACATGGAAGACCTGATGCACTTTCTCGAAGCAGAGCCACGGAGGGGTTGGCAGAGAAATGAAAGCGCTAGACATCTTCAGGCCATTCAAGGAAAGCACAAAAGTGATGCGCAAAGAAATTCAAATGAGAACTTCAAACCTCTCCTGCAAATCAAGTTATTTGATTGGCTTGGAAATCAGGAAACACAGTTAGTACTTTTCATCCTGAATAAACCATATCAGATGGCTTATAGTTTGAAGTGTTTTCATGGAATTCCATTTTAGGTCATGGAACTACTTTGAAAAATACGTTACAAAATCAGTAAAATTGCTTTAAAATTACTTTACTGATTTTTTAAAGTATTTTTCATATTGGCCAGGTCTGGAGTATACACTTACTTCAGTAGAAATAAGCAGTTCCTTAGTATTATTTTTTACAGAAAACAGGGGAGAAATTAAGGGTAGAACTTGTGCTCTTATTAGGAACTGAGACGCTCATTGAAATGATTCCACATTCTTTTCACATCTTCATTCAACTTAGGCTAGCTTAATCTATCACTTGTAGTGTAGTAGGTGCTGTCCTGGGTTTGGAAATAAGACTCAAGTTCAGAAAAGCATTCAGGTAAGAAACTATTAGGAAAGGAAATAAAAGGAAAATCACAGATGTATAGATATATAGATGTAAATAGACATACACTTCACTACAACAGTGGTCCTTCATTTATATCCCCTTTTTTGTTTAGTTTTGTCAGAGATGGGTATTACATTGAATATTCCCATTTAAATATGTAGGTGCATGAATTTAGCAAAATGATCCAATATAGTCCAAATAGGATAGATATATAGCTACTTTCTCTTAATTCAGTGAGAAGAAAGATTTGTATAATAGTGTTTGGACAGGATATCACATCTCCATCTACTAGTATGAATAACTACTAGGAAGACAACAATATGCAATGTATTAATTATTGCAACTGTCCTACTAACCTTTTTTGAAATTGTCTCATTGCTATTTGTTTCTCAATAAAATTAATTAAAGCTATTCAATTCACAAAATAAATAAATGGAAAAATTAGTAAACAATTTAGATGAGCCTCCTTTCTCACTCACCTCTACAAACTTCTGAAAGTGGAAGTTAGCCTTAGAGTGAAGAAATATTTCCTCCTTCAGAAAGAAAGGGAAATTTATCAAGGGAAGAAAATTTATTTCTAAATTCAATATACTTCTGAGGATAGAACTCAAGATGATTGCAAAGTAGGATTGAGGACCTGTTTGGTTTTAACACTGAAAGGCTGCAAATAACTCCCAGTATTCAAGCTCAAATAACTTTCAGGATTTTATTTTCAGTGCTAGGGATCAAATTCAGGGCCTTGTGCAGGTTAAGCCAGGGCTCCACCAATGACCTCTGTTCTCAGCCTGTCTCTTCATTTGGAAAGAAACATCAGGGTGACAGAGTTGTCTCAGGCCACTGGGTGCTATGAGAGGGCATCTGGGCTCGGTGACTGAGAACAGCCAAAATGTCTCCCTCACTGCTATGGAAGTGCAACCCTCAGGACTGAGGTCCCACTCCATGTGGTATGTGGTGAAGGCCCAGCTCCTGCTTCTCACAGGGTCCTCAGGGGATGGAAGAGAGGAGAGTTCTCTCCGGTCTCTTCTACAAGAGCACTAATCTCATTCAGGACCCCTCAGCCCTGGTGGCCTCCCCCTGATACTACAGTGGGTACGTGAAGTTCAGCATAAGAATCAAAGGGTAACAAATTTCAGTCTGTTTCTGAACCCCAGATAACAATCCTGGGCCAAACCTCTTCAGGGATTTCCTCCTCCTCCACTTAGAAAAGCATCTCGGTCCTGGTCATGCTTCTTAGTCTTATGCCACTGAAATGAATGTGGACGGGGGCAAGGGGTCACCTTCAGGCTAGAGAAAAGTTCGTAGAACCCCTGGCTTCAGTACTTTTCCAGAAAAAAATCCCATATCATCCTGCACAGCTGGCATGTTGACATTGCCATTGTTATCGACATACAGTAAATGACAGTTTGCTACTCTTGATCCAAAACTTGGCATTACATCCAGTTCTGCCAGCAGCAGCACTACCTGTCTGTAGCAGGAACCATGTCACATAGCCTCTGCTACCTCCAGTGGCAGCAGAGAGAGATGGCACCCAGTTCCCTCTGTGTCACCTGCCCCAGAGCCCATGCCTGGTGGGAGTGCCACTGAGTACAAGACTCTGGACGAAAAGCTTGATCGTTCACACAGTCATATGACCTAGCTCCTTGCCCCTCTCTTGTAAGGGCATGAGTTTTGTCTCTGGAAGGGGTGATAGCTTCAATCTCCAAAATGTAGTCAGTGCATTTCTGTTTATCGCAATGCCAGCATAGACAGCTCTGCTTGTCTATTGTCCTGTGGCACCAAATGATTTCTGGCTTTGCTTGGGGTTTTTCCTCCTTCTCTCTCTCTGCTTGGCCACTGTCCCATTGAATGGGATTTTTCTATGCTTTCTCTCCCTTCTGTAACTTGGAAGGTGTATTTCTCTCCTTTTAGCTTCACCTCAGGATGTGAGGTGCATAGTTTTCAACCAAGTATCCATACTAGGAATCTGTGAATTTTTGTGCATCTGTGTAGCTTTGCTTTGCCTTGGGGGAGTTTCAGGCCTAGAGGGAAAGTCCCCTAAGAAAGGAGGTGTTTGTTCTGCCAGACAGACCTGGGGCATTACAACCCTGGGAAATTTTTGCTGAAACCTTTGCCTTCACTCCAAGAAAATGAACCTAAGGACACGGTGGCTGGGCCACTCCTGTACATTTTCAAAAGGTTGCTCCCTCCTGAACTCAGTTACAAGGTTAAAGCAGCCAAGATCCCTTTCTGTTTCCTTCTAAGGAATGGCTTTATTTTTAATTCATACCTACACCAAGTATGTATATAGCACCAATGTCTCCAGATGTATAATATCTTATAAGATTTTTAGCTCCTCACCTTGGGCGAAAACCTCTCAGTGACTATCTCTAAATCATTTCTTCTGCTATCATTTTTCTGTTACAGATTTCAGGACTTTCCATGAGGTGCATTTTAAGACCACGCTTAGTCCGCTGAGGTACACCACTGGCTTGGTCCATGTGTCCGGTGTCTCGTAAAGCTCAGGGGCTCCAGAGCTCCTATGCTACCAAGAGCTAAGCAGCTGCAGTGCACCTGAGGTGCATCAATGCCCCTGGGTGCTGAGGAGCAGACAGGAGCTGGAGCTGTGGCAAGAGATGCGAGTCTTCTCATGACCTCCACGGTGCCGTGGGTAGCAGGTTGCCTCAACTTGTTCACTTTTCACTGACCCACTTTGCAGGCTCCTTCTCATGCCAAAAGATTCTCTGCAGTGTTCCTCAGCCAAAAGTATCTACTGGGACTATGAGGAAGCTTTGGAAACATCACCAGGAACACACTTAGGAATCCTAGTTCTGGGCAAGGTTCTGGGTAGATGTAAATGAGAGAGAAACCTGGTAGGACAGTTGCTCAGGGGTCTGTCTGTCGCGCGCAACCTCGGCCGGCAAGGAAGACGCGACAACCAGCTCTTCTTTCCGCGGTTTATTCAGGACCCCTATACAATCTACTTCCCCTGCTAGCTAGCTTTCTTGCTTCCTCCTTCTAGTCTCCCATCTTAGTCTAACATAGGGGAAACCCGTGGCTTTTAACCAGTGGGCGTCCAACCCCGGAGTGCCACGTGG
>PVKA01036607.1:0-21663 GCA_004027165.1 Ctenomys sociabilis
AGCCCACCATGGAGAAAAATAATGCAGGAGGATACCTATTCTCCAGGTGTGCAGCTTCCGATTCTGATGCTGGGGCCTGGGACCTCTCTTTTCTGGTACTGTTGTCAGGCTGACTTGTCACCGACCCAGACTCCCTCCCTGATAAACTGAAGTCTCCCCCGTCCCCACTGCATTATGCCTGCAGCCGGAGCTCTGCTGCAGAGGAAGCCACGCCAGACGCTGATTCACATGCCTAAAATACCAACCGGCCTGGGTATGCGAGTGATGCGACAAATCTGGAAAACGTAAATCAGATCATCAGCTGCTATGTCTGTGTGTGCACATAGGCTACAGCCGACACCCGGCAGTGCCCTCCGGATGTCAGAGGGCACACTCAGGAGGAGGTTAAAGGGCACACAGACCTGCGGATGTGGGAAGCCGAGCTGGGAGGGCAGGGGCTCACGTGCAGAAGGGGCCTTGGATCCACTGACTTACATCGAGACACCAGCCATGAGCTTGCCTGGGGATCAGACTGTAGGACAGGCCCAGTGGTAATACAGGGGGGAAGCTGTCTTCAGCATCACTAGGTGCCCCATCACGGCGGCAAGTAGATGCACAGGATCTGGCAGAAGGGCAGCCTCTTTAAAGAACACCTTAGCAGAAGCAACAAATGGGCCCTTTCTTAAGTTAATAGAGATTGAATCACTTAATTGTGTTCAAAGTACAGAAATGAAGGGCTTTATCTGCTTCGTTGAGTGCAGATCCCGACATCTTGGCTTGTTGTCTTCTTAGCTGAGCATGGACTATCAGGTCCTAGAGTCTCTTGGCCTGGGTCTGGGGACAGCTGGCTTCTTCACAAATGGCAGAGTTCCTTTGAGCCTGACATCATAGGAGTCTTCATTCAGAAGTAGTTTTCAAATCAGATGAAAGGAAGGAAGGTTAATTTCTCAGATCTCTAATCTGCAGGCATTGCTTTGCTGGGGTTACGTCATGTTGTAGCACTGTAGCTTTCCCCTCGAAGCACACCAGACTCTTCAAGGCTGTCTTGGGACCCAGGAGAATACCTAAGAGTGAGTAAGAAACAGGCAGGATGAGGGGTGCTGCCAGGCCCAACAATGCTGGGTAGAAGGGCAAGGAAACAAGCAGCATCAATGGCCCACAGTAGAGTCCCTCAGATCCTTCAGGAGCCAAAAAGGACACAGCAGGACATGGAAAGTGGTGGCCAAGGACTCCCTATGCCCTCCTGGTGCCAGAGGAGGGACGCCAGCTACCCCAGCCTCAGCTTTCAGGGAGTAGGACCATCAGGGTGTGCCAAGGGGAGATACAGAGAAATTAATCAGTTCCTCTTTCCTGCTACTTTGACCTATCAACAAAACAAGAGACAGCTTGTCTTCCTCTTTCCTTTCCAGGAAAGGCAGCCAGGGCTTTGTGCTCCCAGGCCTCATGGCCTGACCACAGGTGAGGAATTTCCTCGGCTTTGTGAATCAGGCCCACCTGACAGAAGCAAGGAGGCGTCCAAGAAGGGAAAGGGGTGGGAGCTGTGCTTCATGAGGAGGTGGTGGTCCTGGGAATTAGAAAATGAGAAGGAAGAGCCAGACATACAGCCTGGTGGTACAGCACCGGTCTGGTAAGTGTGAGGTCCTCAGTTTGATTCCTGGTACAAAAAAAAAAAAAAAAGAAGAAGAAGAAAAAAGAAAAAGGAGAGGGCTAGGATTTGCGGCTCCTCTACATGGCCTATCCACAGTTTGTGCCCACGCCAAGGTCAGAGAGTTGGCTCTTGATCCTGGATACTGTTGTGGCTTCCAGAGTTAAGTTAAAGGTCCCCTTAGGGAACCCAGGAATGCAGAAAGGTACCCCAAGGGCACGGCAGAAGTACCCAAAAGAAAGCAAGGGACCAGCACATGACAGAAGCTTCCAAGAGCAGTAACAGCCACCTCTCAGCAGGGGCCCATGCCAACAACAAGCTGAATGAACTGACTGTGCACCTTGCCAGCTCCATGGCACATAAACTGACATAGCCTCTGTCTCCTTGTTGTAAGGCAGCCTCTCCCAAACGAATCTCACACGGTGCCTGGTGTAGCCCACAGATTGCCACCTCCAAGCATACTGTGTCCTCTCTCTACCTGGGCCACGGAGATGCCTGCAAGCTGCGTACCACTCACTCACCATGCTATCGAAAGAGGCCCACACATGTGGATGTCCGGGAAGACGTGCTGCAGGTTGGTGAAGTCCAAGATGCTGACAGTAAACATCACGTAAGTGTTCGGAGCTCATGGCTCCTTTCAACATAGACCACAAACCCAGTGACTGCACAGGATCTGGCCAGCACACAAGGGCTGGTCATCTGCTTGCCCAGGAAGCTCTGGCGTACTATACTCTAGAATCACAACACTAGGCGCCGAAGTCTCAGCTCTGACCCTGACACATGGTTTGGTGGCTTTCTGAGCTCACCCACTTTCTGGGACATCCTCCCAGTAAAGACAAGTGCCGTGCCATGGCCCAAAGGTGCCTTCCAGCAGTGCCATGACTGGCCGGGCACGTTCAGTATTCTGGGGTAGGATTGTGGGTGCATTGCCTTCCTCATATCCTATAGTGTTCTCTCTCTCTCTCTCTCTCTCTCTCTCTCTCTCTCTCGCTCTCGCTCTCGCTCTCTCTTTCTGTCTCTCTCTGTCTCTCAGAGTTCCACTACATTGCCCAGCCTGGCCCCGAGCTCCTGATCCTCCTGCTGGGATTATGAGAATGGCACAGTGCCTGACTCCTCCATCTCAATGTCTACTTGGCCTCCATGTTTATCTGTGCTGCTTTTCTCCTCAGTAAACTTCTGAGTGTTCTTTTTTTTGGTGGTACCAGGGATTCAACTCAGAACCTTGCACTTGCTAGACAGGCACTTACACCACTGAGCTATCTCCCCAGCCTTCCTAAGCATTCTTCAAACTTCAGCTCAAATACTTTCTCTAGGAATATATCTCAAAAATCCAGGAAGAAATATCTTCCTATCCTCCACTATTGTTTCATTGCATTTTAGATCATACTTAATTGTTTCCCTGATTAGAAGGCAAGCATCTGAACAAAAAGACATATTTATTAACTCTCTAAGTCTGGGACAAATATGAACGCAGAATTTTTCCTGGTGTCATTTACACATCCAGTTAAAAAGGAACATTGTGTAGATAGAATGGGAAACAAGTGGGTTTCAGGAGCTCATAAGTTGCCTGAGTTGAAAATTCTGATAAAATTGGCTGTGGGAAGATAATGTTTATGAAAAATTGTGCTAAAGTGCACACAATATAAAATTCACTATTTTGCCCCTTGCTGCACACTTTGTGTGCTTAGTTCTATGGTGTCAAATGCCACTGTCACCATCAGCCTCCAGGACATTTTCCTTGTCTGGAACAGAAGTTGTGTTCATCACACAATAATCCTTGCCCTCTGCTCCCCTGGCCCCTGGCAACACTGTGCTACTTTCTGTTTTTGTGACCCTTCCTGCTCTAAGTAGCTCGGACACAAAGAACCATACAATGTCTCTTTGTGATGGGCTTCTTTTGTGTAGACTCATGTCTTCAAGGTTCATCCATTCGATAGCATGTACCAGAGCTTTCTTCTTGTTTCAGGCTGAGTAATATTCCACGGTATGTGTGTACATTCAGCCTCCTCATGCATCTGCCGACAGATGCTGGGGTGCTGCCTCCTTGTGGTTGTTAGCACTGCATTATGGGTGTAGATGCCCTCACACCTGAGCAGATTCCTGCTTTCAGTCTTTTGGGTGCCTACTCAGGGGAAATTGCTGGACCACCATTCAGTGTTCAAGGTTTTCATGATTCTCTATACTGTTTTCCATGGCGGGTGTGCCACATTACAGCTCTGTGAGCTCTGCATGAGCGTTCATGATGTGGGCACAGGTGTCTGTCCGTGCCCGCCAGGGCTTGTGTGTGGAATGCATAGCTCTCTGTCATGGGGTTGTTCTTGTGGAACCCTGGTTAGCCTTCATGGAAGGACTGCTGTAAGAGTGAAGGAGCGGCCCTTCCCTTTGCGTGGCTGCCGGGCTCGCTGCATGGCCGGCCCGCTATGTGCACTCTCGCCGTGGCACCATGTGTGTGATCTTCCGTGACCCGGGGGGCTCCTCAGAGAGGCCACACCCGCGGCCCCTGGTCTGGTCCCCAGCCTCTGAACTCCAGCTAGACAGGCTTCTTTTCTCTATAAAGTACCCAATTTAGGCCCTTTTGTTACACCAATGGAAAATGGGCTAACGGATTCACTAACACTTGTTATTTTGTGTTTTTTTTTTTTTTTTAATTATAGCTATCCTAATGAGTGTGAAGTTGTACCTCACTATGGTTTTGATTTATTTTTCCCCAATGACTGATGGTGTTAAGCATAAGATAAACTACTTTACTATACATGTTTTAGATTATTAAAGAAATACATCATGAACTATAGAACATTTGGAAAACATAGAAACACAAATATAAGTATAGGAAAATATAACAAAGAGAAAGCCTTTAATTAATATAAAAGCCTTTAATATAACAAAGGAAAGCCTTTAATTGCTAACAGATGAATAATGTTAATATTTGTGATATCCTTTTTCGGGATGTTTTCCCCATGTAAATGAATTTTTGTGGCAAAAGTAGATTTTCTTATTAGCAGCTCACCATCCAATTCTGTACCCAGAAAAGATCTTTTCCATTCGGTGAATTATTTGCTAAGTTCCCTCCCGGATGGGATGCTGCTTCAGTACTATGTTTTGTAAAATGTATATGAAACACAGGGCAGCAGCCCAATTGCCCCTGCCAGCCCTGCAACTCTCAGGAGCCCTTGCTGTTGGGAGGAAGCCCTTGGCCGAGGAAGAGAAACGGTGAGGTGCGGTTGCTGGCAAGAAGGGGAGCTCCGGAGGGAAGAACGGATGTCGGGGAGAGAGTGATCACAGTTCAGCAGAGCGCCAGGGAAATTTGCACCGCTCACCAGCGCAGTCGACCTCGTTCGCTGGAGACTCTGTGGATGTGCTCGAGGCAGAAGGGAGCTGCAGAAACCTGAGAACACACTTGCCACAGGGTTGCAGCAGAAGGAGGGAGAACTAATGCGCTTCACACACATGGGCTTTTGGAGAGCATGGGCTGACGCTGCGCACACCACTCGGTCAGCACTTCCGCAAGGAATTCAGTCATCTGAAGCATCCTATCTGTGTTAAAATTGTGAACAGGTTACCCACAATTCATTCTTTCTTCCTGGGCTCCTCCATAGTTGGATCCGACCATGTGACTAAATCGTAGCCCAAAGAGAGCCTTGCTTGGTGCCATTCCTGGGCCAAGGTCCTCAAGAATCAGTGTGCTCCTTCATCCTCGTGCCCCACAGCCAGCTTAAGGAGGGGATGACAAACCGGGGAGATGATGAGCCAGAAGGTGGGCAAAGCCTGGATATCTGAGAAAGCAGTGCAAGTCCATGGAAAGACAGCCATGCAAACCCAGATGACCAAGCTTTGTTACAAATCAGGAGGGAAGTGCGGCTGAAGGGAGGGAGGGGAACAGAAAGAAAGAGGAATGAAGATATACCGTGTGCAAGTACAAATTCCCTATGATGTATGGGAGTGTCATGTATATCTAAATAAACTTAATAGTAATGACAAGGAAAAAAGAAAGCAAATTTTTGTTGTTAAAACATCATGTCTGCCCTAGCTAACACACTATCAGTGGATACAGGTTAGTTGGCCACTTTGCTATAGTTGGACATCTAGACTGAGAAGAGCATTTTGAGTAATGCTATTTATTGTGTGCCACTGTACATGCCCATTACTTGGGTTCCTTAGATAAAATATGTGGGCTGTGATGAGCAGCTTAAACTCATAGGCAAGAAGGGACTTGCTGGCTCACTGGGAAGCCAGAGATACAGTGGACTACACTGATGACTTCTTTCCGCTGCTCTGTTAGCCCAGTTTTGGTTGCCTCCTGGGGCCTACTCACTGCTGATGGTAGGGTTAGCTACACTTCGGCCTTCATGTTCCTGTGCTCCATGTGACAGGAAAATCTGTTTCCCACAACCAGCCAGCAGCAGTCCAAAGCTTGTGTGTGCTGATTGGCCTATCTTTGAAACAAACTCTGTGACCTCAAGGGTTGTATGACCAAATATGGCTGGGACCAATCCAGCTACCAGCTGGAACTGAGGGTAGGCCTGCCACTGAGGTGAAACAGGAGAAATTAAAACAAGAGGCAAAAGGGATACAAGGAAAAGAACAGTTAAAAATGATGTTTTTAAGAAAAACTGCAGCCTCAGGACACAAAACTTACACAATTTTCCCTTCCTAAAACCCCCCAAAACCTCCTAAGCCTCTTAAAGAGAGGTCAAACCTGCAAACTGGGCTCCAGCCCTGGTTTCCTTATGAGCTGCTCTTCTCCTGCACACCTCCACCATCAAGGAAGCAGCAGCAAATGGGCTGTGTATTGCAACTTCCAACACATGTAAATGGTTTCCATTCTCACAGAGCCTGCCAATGGGCAACCTGAAGGACAAGAGACGAATGCATCCTGGCTCCATCTTCCTGTAGGCACTCCTAACACCACAAAACACACCCAGCTCCAGACTATAATGGGCCTCTCCTTCGAGGGCCCATGGAATGCATACTTTAAAAATTTCTGCCTAATAAGCCTCTGTATGTCTCTAACTGATACATCCTGAAAATTCTTTTTCTGTGACAGAAGTTGGCAAGTCTACAACCTGCACTTTGGGTGGGTAGAGTTGAGGTCTCTATGTCCTGTTGGAGGTCTCTTATTCCTCTTGCAGGGCCTCCTTAGACCCAGTCTAGTCACAGTCCCACACAAGCCACATGATTGTCGGCAGTGATGTTCACTTTGACATAAGGAAAGGGAGGCTAAGTTGCCTAGACAGATTGAAGAGAAAGTCTTAATTTCAGCTTTCTCTGAAGTAGAAAAGGTTCTTTGGAGAAAATAAAGAAAAGTGAAGCAATTTTCCTCTTGCATAGATTGAAATATGTCTTTGAAGACATTGATTTCTGCAGGAAAGACAAGAGAGTTGAAACTTCGAATGAGGCCAATAATTTAAAGACAAGGGCACAGACGCAGCAACTTGGGGAAAAATTAAATGATTTGGAAACTAAGTTCAGATATCTCAGAAATAATATTTTATATGTGGTACTTTCCTAATGTGATGCAAAGCAGAATAAAAAGAGATGGTGGTAGGACTGGCTACAACCAGTAGCCACAGGTTCCCTTGTTCTCACAATAGGAGAGTATGTCTCCTAGTCACGCTACAGCAGCCTAAGTCTTGATGCCATGTGTGAAATATTTAAGTTCACATTCATTTTTCTGACTTGCCATGATTTCAGTCTGTTCCTGAAAGGTGACCAAATCACGACTCACTCATCGGTGGGCTGATCCACCCATGAATTCGCAGCAGAGCATGCTGCTGGGGGCAGGGCCTGGCTGGAGTGGGTCAAGGGCCATGGCTTGGGAGGTGTATCTCATTTGCAGCCCCTGCCCTGCCCCTGCTTCCTGGATGCCGTACTTTCCATACCTTCCTTTGGCCTGGTTCTTCCAATGCCCTGGCTCTACCTTTGAGCCACTGACTAAATCTTCTGAAACTGTAAGGCAGGGGGGAAGGAGCCAGGAAGGTGTGGCGTTTCCTTGAGAGCTGTAGATGCCAGGTATTTTTTCCCTGTGACAAGAAGACTGATTAATAGGCTGTTCTCTCTGCATTATCGACACATTTCACAGATTTACATGAATCAAGCTGTAATCAACAGCACTGTCTTTGCATTGATTTCAAGCTAGTGTGCTGATCTCAGCTCTTCCTTCACACAAGAAGGAATAATACTGTGTATTACAAGAGAGGTAGTCGGATGAATGCTTTCCATCCTATGCTTCATTCCCTTGGAGACAGCAGTTAGATTTTTCTTGTTTGCTCGGAGAATTGGGGCAATTATTTTAATGCACACACAAATAATTTCTTCTTAGCACAGATGCTCTCTGATTGACTTAAAACCCCTGCCTGTAAAATCAGCACAAACAAAACAAATGTGAAGAGATCTGCTATAATAAGATTAAGCTCAAACGGGGAGGCAGGTGTTGAATTTTAAATTGATCGGCAGTGCCAGCTCCCAAATGGTCTAATTCACCTCTGCTGCTGCAGTCTGAAGACACAAGAGTGTGGGAGCCTGCTGTGTGTCCTGCTTTCTCTTGTGCAACCCTTGTTTCTCCAGTGCACATAACCTCCCACATCTTGCCCCAGTTCCCATTGGGAACTTCTTGGGCTCTCCTCATGCTGTGTCCACACTGCCTTTACCTACTGAGAGGATGCTAAGAATAGAAGCATGAATGGCACAAATTGTGAAGCTAATCAGGCTGTAACTGACTCAGATCTCAGGTGGTCCACACTGAGCCTTGGTGCTTTCCTCTGAAAAATGGGGCAAAGAAAGGAACTAGGAGATAGGGCCAGCCAAATAGCTCAATGGATTAAAGTGCCTGCAAGCAGGCTCAGGGGCCTGAGTTTGATCCCTGGGCCTGCCTGACACCCAAGTCCCTGGGGCACGCTGACACAGGGATTAAGACTAGGCACAGTGGCGCGCGCCTGTAATCCCAGCACTTGGGAGGTTATAAACAGAAGAATCACCATGAGTCTGATCTAGTAGTGAGACCCTGAACACCCTGTAGACCCTTCCCTAAAATACAGAAAAAGAAAGTAACTAGGAGAATGAAGTGAGAATGTGCTCAGACACATAGCAAGTTCTGGGCTAGCAGCAGCCAATAGTGAATTAGTGTCTACATCATCTCCTTCTCGCATGTGAGGGAGAGCCAGTTAGGATGGGCAGGACACTGCCCAGTGGCCCAGTTATGCTGCATTGAAGGGAATTAAAAATGCTTTCCCAGGTGGAGATGGCTAAGGCCGAGCAAGGCCTGCAGGGTGAGTTACCCAGGTGAGTCTGCGCTAAGATTGACTGCGACGCATGCTCCATAAATGGGGCACAGTACAAGGAGAAAACTCCCACCCACGCGACTGACCAAGGAGACTCTGTGACTGCTGCTGTAGGGAAGAAGAAGCTGCACAGGGGCCGTGAGTATGCGTCGGCTCACTGTTTGTGAGGACGCTGCTAGTTGGGTCTTGGTGCTCAGTGCTTACTGAAACCAACATTTGGATCATGCTGGGATTTAGAAATGGGTTGACTCTCACATAAGCATTTTATTTCTTAAGTCTGCCAAACTCCAACTAGCATAATGAAACACCATAATGGGGTAGCTTATAAACAACAGAAATGTATCCCTCACAGTTCTGGAGGCCAGGGAGTCTGGGATCAGCTGTCAGCATGCTTGCTGTGGGGTGAAGGCCTGCTCCCCAGTACATAGAAGGCTGTTCCCCCACATATCGTCAAGATGGAAGGGCCAGGGAAGTGCAGGCGCTCTTTTATCAGGGCCTAAGCCCACTCTCAAGGGCCCCAGCCTCACCATGTAAGTACCTCCTGAAGCCCCATCTCCCGTCACCCTTGCTTTGGCATTTAGTCTTTCAGCCTAGAGTTCTGGGAGGACAGAAACCTGCAGCGCACAACAGGGTCCACCTGGGTTGGATGGAAAAGGCAATATGTAGCATTTTTAAGAAAAAAAAACCACATTTTCAATCACCTAAAAATCCCACAAAGTATAAGCTACTTATAAATGATTTGTAGGAATTTACTAATTCAAACAAGTCTGTAGCTCCTGAATTGAGCAACGCGCACTAGCCACCTCTTGTTCTGAAGTAATGGATGTTTATTTGTTTCTCGACTACAAGCATCTATGGCTCAGCTGCAGCTAGTAGCAAGGGCCCAACCCACAGAGTTATGGAAATTGGCACTGGGCTCTGCCCTATTCCCATAACACACAGGATCTGGGGCAAGTTCCAGGTATTCCCAACCATTGGTCTTCCCATCTTTGAAACGAGAGTGCACAACTGCTCTCCCCACTTCAAAAATTACACTGTAAGAATTAAATGAGCTAATTGCTGCAAAAAGCTCAGCCTCATTCCCTGACCATAGACATTCAGTGCATCCACACAACTATAGTAATGACTACTTCATGACTCAGATTTCTTACCACTCTTCTTTCACATTGTCTATGAATGCTCAGACTAAAGTCTGTTTAAGCACAATCTTCTCATGAAACTTGGAGACAACAATTTGCTATCTTGAGGAATTTGTGCTTTTTAAGCCAATAAATCCTAGCTGCATTTCTCTGTAGATGTTAAGAGATTCTTGTGCAAACTCCACTTAAGTGATTAAAAAGAAAGCTAGATCCAAAGGTGAGGGACGGTGAGGTAACTAAGAACTACTTACCCAGAAAACTTGCTCTTGTTTCCAAATTGATTTGTTTTCTTCCCCTCAGTGAAACATGCTTCAATTTCTACTCTGATTTGAGAAAATAGCAAACCAAAGACTCACCAAATTACTTATGTCCTTGAACTGAATCTGGGAATTTCTGAGTTATGATGTTATATATCTAATGCAGCAAGAATGAGTGAAAGAGTAATTCTCCTTGCACACCTGTGAAGAATACGTTGTCCCTTGTGCATACTCCAAGGTGATGTCACTTTCTCGCCATCGCTGGGAAGGTGCCAGGCTGCTGGGCCCCAGGCAGAGATGCATTGTGCCTCTCACCTGGGCTTTCTTTGTGAACAACATCTCCTTTGTAAGGCTATGGCCCAGGGCTCTCCTCCTGTGAGAGAAAATGCTGCCCCATGCTCTGCATGAGGACTGACCTTCCCAGGCCACCCTCATTCCCAAGAAGGTTCTGACCAGTAAGGGTAAAGCCACTGCTCGGGCTGTCTTGGATGAAACGTTGGGGAGGTAGTGGTGGCCAACAGGAACAACTGCTCACTTCTGACGCTTATGGTCTAATGGGGAAGCAACAAGTAAGCAAGAGTTAATTTCCCTTGTTCTGAGTGCAAAAAAGCAGAATAGTCCTGGGTACTGTATTGGGACCAGTTAAGGAGAGGGAGGGAGAGTTCATCAGAAAATTAAACAAAAAAAAACCATAGCTTTTATAGGAAAACAAGCACAGATGTGCAAGGTAGAGCAGAGATTTTACTTTATTATCTGCACACTTATTTATTGTGGTACTGGGGCTCGAACTCAGGACCTTGCACTTGTGAGGCAAGTGCTTATGCTGCTGAGCTATCTCCCCAGCCCCAAATTTTACTATAGGTATCAAAAAATCCTGAGATTAGCTATGCCTTGTGTTATAGGTTGAGTCATCCAGTGGTGACTCCAAAGGAGCTTGAGAAACCCTGGCAAGGGGCACAGAGGGCTTGGGTTTCACAGGTGGAATTTCCAGTGGAGAAATTCCTCTAAAGCAATGATGGGGGCAGTCCATGGAGAGGAGACCCCTCAGCAGCCACCACAGCATGACGGGCCACAGCTGATTCCACATTGCACAACTGACAGAGCTGCTGTGTCTCCTTCACCCAGGCTACTCCTTTTTGTTTCATGGCACCATCTAATCTTCCCTCAATATCAGACATACTCCTCTTTCCTACTGTATTTCACTCACTTTATTTGGTGCACTTGGGGCACAGTGGCCATATAATGAGAGCCACCCTTTGGGCATTCCTCCAACACCCACCCTCCCACCCCCTTGGCCCATCCTCAAAGTTCTCCCAGTGGACTTTCCTGTGCAAGGCATCTTGGAGGACAGGGGAGGACACAGCAGGGCTGCAGTGGGATGAGGACTGGCCATGGGGGAGAAAGAGACAGAGAGAGGGAGGGAAGCCTCTTAGGGAATGTGAGGCTCCGTGCTGTCAGACACAAAGGATCTGGAAAAGTTCCTGACCAAGAGAACCTAAAGGTGTCTGGAACTCACCCTAGAATTACTGAACCCCAGAAGACTTGTTCGTTTTCCAACCTACAAAGGCTTAAAATACAACACAGTAAGAGATAACTGAAAACTTTAAATGACCCTTTCAGATCTTGAATAATCCAATTATTGGGCTGGGGATGGACACAGCTCAGCAGCACAGCATCTGCTTGGCAAGCGCAAGGTCATGAGTTCGATTCCCAGCACGCCTTCCCAATTCTGTTACTATAGGATTTCAGGTATGGTGTTTCATTTTCTTAGATTATTTGATACACACCATTAGGGTTATCTTGATATTGGGGAAGGTTGTCAAAAACCAAAATTTTTACCTTTGTGGGAATAATTACAGTGAGAAGAGAATGTGAGTGCTGATATGCAGGTGCTGGTAACCTCACGTTCTTTTTAAAAATTATTTTTGTTGGCATATGCTTGCAGTGTATAGCAGCTATGCCCATCGTGTGGAGTTGGTGCATGGCCATCACACAGCTTGATTCTGCTATGTCCCTTCTCCCCCTCTCTGCCCCAGCTGCCTCTTGGTCCCCTTCTCATCTCCAGAACACTATTATCTTATTTCTTATCTCTCTTGCTCTTTAATATTTGCACTTCTGTATGCCACTCCCAGTGTAAAATTTGAGGCCTGTAAAATACATACATATATATATATATATATATATGTGTGTGTGTGTGTATTATATATATATAAAATACATATATATATGTATTATATATATATATATATATATATTTTTTTTTTTTTTTTTACAGTCCTCAAATTTTAGGCAAGCATGGGGACCAGGGTCCAATCCCTGGAACCACATGCCACACTGACCCCACCCCCAAGTGTGCTCAGCCAGCCACCAAGTCCAGGTGTGGTGGCACATGCCTGTAATGCCAGCACTGGGGAGGCTGAGGCAGGAAGATCACTGTGAGTCTGAGCTATGGAGTGAGACCCTGTATCAAATTAATTAAAAAATAAAACAAAAATAGCAACTTTCAAATACATATAGGAGAATTATTTTTTAATCCTGAAATTGTAAAGTCTAAAGCAAGACACCATATTTAGAAACTGCGGACAAAATAACTGACAGCTTTGGTTACGTGAATGGCAAATTTCGTATCCACACACATGCCAAGAGCAAAATTAAAACAGAGTGGTCAGCCTGGACGACACAGAGGGATGTTTCACAGGCCCCTCCCCAAGAGGGCTGTCCTCAATAGATTCTCCTTATCTTTATGGTAGAAGGTGCACATCTTTCCAGCCCAACCTTGTCAGGGCCAAGATTCAGGTGGCGCACTTTATTTGCATATCCCCCAAACTCGACATTTGAAACAAGGTGGTACGTTGGGGGAGTCTTCCAGGCACTTTCCGAGTGTCAGTGTAAGAATGTCAGAGTCACTGTGGGCTGTGCACATGCCCAGTTCCGACGAGGCCTGAGAGCTGGGGTGCCAGTGGGGCCCGTGGTGCTGCACATGTGCAAGTCTGCTGAAAGCCACAGTAACAGTCTCATGTCCACAAAGCCATGTTTTGCATATCTTACACTCTCATTAAGTTGATCCCTCTCCTGGTATTTTTCTGTGCTTGAGAAAATCGGCTGGTAGCATTAGCTTGCCAGGAAAAGTCTCCTGGTCAGTATTTTCACTTCCTGTCTGATTTTTGGGAGTACATTCCTAATACACTCAAGGCAAGCTTGTGGTCACAACCAGTCATGTGGGCAAAGATTAATTTTAGGAAAATACTTCAAATCATTCAAACTTGAAAGAAAAAGACAAAGTACAGAAAAGAAGAGATAATCACCAGACCAGGTGAAGAAAGAAAGCAAACTATGTGTAAAACAAAAGATGAATTTGGCCAATACATATGTGAAAGTTTAACCTCTTTGTAAGCAACGAAATGCATTTCACGTACTAAAATGATGAAGCACCCCTTAAAAAACCCATTAGATTTACAGAAAAGCAAAAGGTTGATAATATTAACACTTGTTGAGGATTTGGGAAATCAAGCACTTGCACATTGCTGGTGACTATGTACACTGAGGAAACAAAGGCATTTCTCAAGATAAATTGGCAGTATCTGCCAAAACATGTAATATATATATATGCTCTACTTTAACAATTTATTTCTAGAAATCTATTATTCAAAAATACACCAATAGGCAGGTCTGGTGGCACATGCTAAAATCCCAGCATTCCAGAGGAGGGTCATCCTGTGTTTTTGAGGCCACCCTGGCCCACATAGCCAGACCTTGTCTCACCCCCTCCCCAAAAGAAATATACCTATACATTCAGATATGTGCATGTATGTCAATATCATGGCATTATTTGTGTAAAAAAGTAGGAAAAAGATCTAGGATATTTTTAAGCTAATAAAGACATGAATATTGTACATATTAATAGAGTACCATGTCATGGTTCTGTAATTTAAATGTTTTACATGTGACACTGTGATTGCTAGAAGATGTGCTTGCACTGAGTGGCAGGAAGGTCCCCGAGGAATGACAAGTGCGCACAGCAATCTTGCACTCGTCCGCAGGTGGGAGTGGGCCTGCGTCTGTGTGTGCAGCCACATATGTGGGAGGGAGGACTGACAGGGTGCCTCTGGGGAAGAAGTGGCTGGAAAAGCAAATATTGTTCTTATTCACTCAACACTGCAGTTTCTTGCCCGGTGACACTGTTCTCTGCGAGGAGATGGACACATTCTCACATGGTTGCCTTTGAGCATGGCTAAATGAATGTCAGCTTGGGGTAAAGAGCATCTATTTCAATTTTCTGTAGGGCTTTTTTTTTTTTTTAATTATAAAGGAGTGTTGGACTTTATCAAAAGCTTTTCTGCATCTATTGAGCTGATCTTGTGATTGTTGTCTTTGCCTCTGTTGATGCGCTGTATTACATTTGTGGGTTTGCATATGTTGAACCATCCCTGCATTCCTTGGACGAATCCTACCTGTTCATGGTGCATAATCACTTTGATGATTTGCTGCATTCTGCTTGCTAGTATTTTATTGAGGATTTTTGGATCTATGTTCATTTGGGAGACTGGCCCATAGTTCTTTTACATTGGGTTTTTTTTCTAGTTTTGGTATCAGGGGATGAGTTTGGGAGAATTGCTTCCCTTTCAGTTTCACTGGAGAGTTTGAGAAGAGTTGGCATTAAACCTTCTTTAGGTGTCTTGTAGACCTCAGCTGTGCATCCGCCTGACAATGGCTAAATAATGTCACCCTGGGCCAAGCTTCAGAACTCAAGGCATCACTTGCTTTGCCTTCTTCCTTCTGCCATAACACTAGTGGGGTTCAGGGTGAGGTGAGGTCATTACATCAGTCTTGATTCTGTAGTGAAGATAATAGAAACAGAACCACAGCCCACTCACTGGAAAATGTAAGAGTGAACAATAAACACTTGCTATTCTGGAGGCGCTGAGATTTGGGGATGTTTGTTACTATGTAAAATTTAGCGGCCCTAATTCATACACATAAAGAAAGCTTTCATAGATTTTCTTCTGTGCTTTTTATTGTATGTGTTTTTTAAATGCATATGGATGTGTTGTTTTAAACTACCTTAAAATTTTACATCTTAACAGAATTACAGATAACTGAGTATCAAGGACCTTCAGGACTTGTCTGCAGACAGCAGAGCTTAGAATCCAAGGGTGAAGCTGAAAGCCTGCCTGGGACCCACCTCCAGGGCAACAGGCAGTGACTACAGCCTGCAGTGGTCAGGGCTTCCTAGAGGAACAGATACAATATAAGGAACAGATACTAACACAAGATGTACTATGTATAAGGAATTACAAGACTGGCTTATGACAGTCAGGCACAGAGTCAGATTGAGGGAGAGTGGAGAGGACATCTGCACACCCCAGACTGAAGGATTCAGTCCCACGGTCTGGAGCTCACTGTAGTGCTCCATGCAAGTCTCCATCCATCAGCTGATGCGTCTGTGACAGAGAAGCCGGAGGCCTAAGAGTCTGCACTGCAAGCCAGGCAATGAAGTCCAAGCCATATGCAAAGACTGAAGTTCCTCCAATGCAGTGGAACATTGACTCCTTTCTCAGCCCCTGTTTTGTATAAAGTTTTATTTTATTTTTTTAAATGAACTTTATTGAGAAACAAATAGCAATGAGATAGTTTTAAAACTGATTAGTTCGACAGTTTCAATAATTAATACATTGCATATTGTTGTCTTCATAATGGTTATTCATAGAACAAGATGCAGACATGATATCCTGTCCAAACACTATTAGTACAAATCTTTCTTCTCACTGAATTAAGACAAAGTAGCTGTATATTTGTCCTATTTTGTATATACAGATACCAAACGGTCCTTCATTTGTATCCCCTTTTTTTCATTTAGTTTTGTCAGAGATGGGTATTCCCTTACCATTTAAATATTGTAGGTGTGTGAATTCGGCAAAATAATCCAATATAGTCCAGTAGTCCATAATAGGAGTGGGTTTTCCATAAACCTGGCAACGTCAGTTGTTGACTCAATCCTTTTATAGCTCAGAATATTGATATGGCTTTACTTATATCTTATTTTTATGCTTTTCTACTGGATGGTCAAAACCAAAATAAAGCAAGGCCTACATAACAAGAAATGTAACTTTTGTATCTGCCAAGGTCAGTCAAATCCCCTCAGGATTGACCCTGAAACCCTGTGACCTTCTGCCCCTTTATATGGTCTCTTTGTACTGTGTCACTGGGGTGGAGCCAACTCTGCTCCAGGGCGGGACCCCCATCAGCCAGCACCAAGCCTCTCAGTCATCCACAGTGTATCAACCACCGCACAACCTGTAGTGTGGGTCACAGAGAAGAAGTGCATTGTCACACTAGTGATCAAGAAAAGCCAGTTGGGGGCTGGGGAGACAGTTCAGTAGAGTGGGCTCCTGCCTGGCAAGTGCAGGGTGCTAAGTTCAATCCCTGGTACTGAGAAAAAAAAAAAAAAAGAGCCAGATGTGTGAGAACTCTTGAGTACACTGGGGGGGAGGTGCAGCACATCCATCTTCGTGTTGAAGAGCATCCCTGTAAGTTGTGGGACCACACTGGCCATCCCTGTAGATGCTGAAAGCCAGAGTTCTTTGGTAGCAGGAATTACATTATAATTATTGCTTGTGCTTTGTAGTCTGGAATGCCAAGCCCTTCAAATGTGTCCAGAACCCAAAGAATTGAGGACTCAAAACACTGAAGACTCTTATTTCCTGGTGGCCAGCCTCCCTTCATTGAACCTAGCCTCTCAGCACTTTTTCATCCTGGACCTCCTATCTGTCGGGCACTGTAGCCATGGAGACACAAACTTCGCTCTCAAATCCATAGCCAAGTAGTGGAGACAGGTCAATAACACACACAGGCTTAGTGGTAATGAAGTGGTACAAAAAAAAAATAAGAATTTTTAGAAAGGAGACAGGACACTCTGTTTTCTGTTTCCCTTATTACCTTAAAACTTTGGGTTAGATGCCTGCTTGCATCTGTACGTTACTCGTTTAAAGATTGTTTGGTTTTTTCTTTGTGTTTTGTAGTACCAGAGATTGAACTCAAGACTTTGTGCTTGCCAGGCAGCAATTATACCTGCTGAGCTATATCCTCAGCCCCAAGAGAGTCTGTATTACAAGACTGATTGGCCCTAAGTTTACCTAGTCTATCTCACCTTGCCTCAAGTCTGAGGATACCAAAGTAAGAATAGCTAAAGTAGTCCTCAGGATGTATAAAGACATCTTATCACCAGCTTTTACAGCATCAGGTTCCAGAACCTTGGAGGAGTCTCTAGAAGTCTCCAAGCACAGTCCTAACCCCTTGGTCACCAGGGCTCCAGGAGAGCAGAATCTCATTGAGCTCCTGGTGACGAGTCACCCTCCTGAGCAAGGACAGGCATTGCATGTGAACTGAATTGCCCTACAAACTTTAAGGGTTTCTCTGGAGCCATGGAAACCAGGGCTGAGATAACTGTCCACTCGGGCTGGGCCCACTTTGGCTAAGGCATACCGGGCGGGCACTACTTGTGTGGCCAGCCAGCCTGCAGCACACTGGAGTGAGTCCCAGCTGCTTCCAGGTGGACCCGTTGTCCTAGTCGCGGGCTCTAGCTGTGCCTAGCAACCCTGCCAGGCCGCATGCTGGCACTCATGTTCTCTGAGGAGAGTCAACCCATGGGGGACCTTGTGAGGTCCTTATGTCCTCTTCAAGGAACTTTTCAGGACCCTATTTGGTGACAGGAACTCTTAAGGAAAAAAGAATTAGTAAGTATTGATAATTCATACAACTAAAACTCAGTTAATCTTTCTTCAGTCAAGTGTAATCACTCCTCTTGTTTCAGATGAGCAAAATGAGATTGAGAGAGATGAATGGACTTAACTTGTGACAGCCCTTCAGTAGGGGCTCAGTCTCCAGGCCACTTTCTCATACATGCCAAGTTACTGCCCAAGTAAAGAGGTGTATCAAAAATGGCTTCATAGGGGCTAGGGAGATGGCTCAGTGGAATAAGTGCTTCCCTGGCAAGCACAAGGGCCTGAGTTCAATTCCCGGTTCTGCCAAAAATAAAAATAAAAAGCATCAAAAAATGGCTTCAGATCCTGCTTAGGAAGACACAGGGACAGGGTTTGATCTCCAGTGTGCCATGCCAACCCTGTCCCCAGGATGCACAGAGACAGCGATTGAGACTGGGCCTGGTGTCACACGCCTATAATCCCTACACTTGGGAGGCTGAAAACAGGAGAATCACTACCAGTCTTAGCTGCATAATGAGACCCTATATCAATTAATCAATCAGTGGCATCCGAGAGGAACATGGCTGTGCAGCACAAATTGGAGTAATCCTCAAATCAGAGTACTCACCTCCAGAGCAGGACATAAAGCCCAGCTTTCTTTTTGCATTGTCCCCAGAGGGTGACAGGGAGCCTTGGCTTATGGCACAGCCTGGAAATCTGACGTGGATTAGCTACGGTTAGCATTCTTTCCATTTCTGCCCACATCCTCCTGCTTCTAGCACTGGAAATAAAGCTTTCCCTCAAGGCTTGGGGTGTGGTGAAGAAAGCCCTGACAGCAGCACTGCTGTTGTACAAATAATTCTAGAGGATGTAGATTTAGGCAGAAGCAACTCTTGGGGCCCCAGGTTCCAACACACCCAACCCCTTTGGCAAGGTACCATCCTTCCTGCTGAGCTATGCAGTGCCCAGAAAGATCCTACGAGATCTAACTCAGGTCTCTTATTGGTTAGGAAAGCAGTTATACTAGGACAAGGACATTACAAGGGTCTCAGCCCGTACTATTTTGACGTGGGGCTCATTTCCCCACTTAGCGGGATAAGGTGAGACCCCAGAGCAAGAAAGGCTGTACCAAAAAAGCCCAAGCATTCTGGGCAGGAGGCCCTGGGGACTGACCTTCCCTAGGCTCTACCTAGGGCAGCAGTCTTGAGCCCTCATTGGCCTTTGCACCTGAGAATCTATACAACCCTGGGGGCTCTCAGAACAAAGCTAGGAGCTTGTGAGCCCAGGTGTTCCGGACAACATCTGGGGTACAACATACGGGGCTCACCGGCTCTGGTGGGTGGCTGAGCTCTGCCACCAGCACAGCATGCGGTACTGGGAATTGAACCCGGGACTGAAGACAGGGAGTGAAAAGACTCATGAAATTCTCCCAGCAAGTGCCCCAGCAGCTGCTGAAATGGCAAATAAAGACAGGAAGTGGCAGCGAGAGATGAAATGGCTGTTACCTTGTGGCATGAAACACACCCGGAAACAGGAAACACGGCTTCTCCGTGGAATGTGAGAAGTCAGCATAAGCACTTTGAGGAGCAGCAGGTGGCAGCGGAGCTGCTGGAGCTATGATGAGGTGAAATGTAGTGTCCTCTCCAGACTGATGTCAAGGTTTATTTTAACAGCATCGTTAAGCTCACAGTGCTATTTAGATCTGTAAATAATCATCAGGGCTCAAAGAAGTGCTTTCTGGCTGCACTTAACTGTGCATCTTGAGGGAAATTTTGTGCACTGTGAAGTTGCAGTTTGGGTTCCAAAAACCAGGGGTGTTTCTGACCTTTTAATGTCCTTGTCCCTGTCACGGAAAAGTGACTTCCTGAGGGCACCTGACAGTGGGTGGCATCGCTCCTGGGTTTGTGTAGAGTTGCCCTTTCTGCTGCTCCGGCTCTGGCTGCCTCCCTGGCCTCAGCCTGGTGCTGGCTCTGAGGGCAAGCCCTGCTTGGAGATGATTAGAAACCAATGAGATCTTTAGGAAAGCACACACTGGATGCAAAACCCGGGAGCAGCTGCGCTCACAGCTTCTGAGCAGAGCTCTGGCAGCAGGGCTGCATGGCGGGGCGGCGGGGCAGCGGGGCAGCAGGCCCTTTAGGATGGCACTTTTGTCTTTCCTCAGTTGCAACACCAGCACAACATAAACAGAGTAGCTTAAACAAAAGGTACTTATTTTCCACACATTTGAAGGCTGGAAAATCCAAAACCAGGGTGCTGGCCCATTTGGTAATTGGTAACAGCTCCCAACATCCTTGGCTTGAAGGTGGCCACACTCTATCTGTGCCCCAGTACGACACAGACAGCGCGGATCTTGCTCCCTCTTGCTGCAAGGCCACTAATCCCAACCTGAGTCCCATCCTCATGACCTCCTCTGAGCTCCCTCGTCCCAAGGCCACACCTTCACATACTGTCACATTAGTGTCTGGCACTGAATGAACTGGTTAGGAACAAGGATGTTGGGAGATCCAGATATCCAGTTCAGAATGTAGTGTAGGGGTCACTGCTCAAAGATTAGATTACTGTGTCAGAATTCCAAGATGGCCCTTAGGATTCCTGCATGCCGTGTAATCCTGTGCTTTGAGGTAGGTGGGTCTTGACCTCATCAGGCTAGCTCATTTCAGGCAGGCCTAGAGCTCAGGGGTTGGAGAAGTCAGAGAGACTGCTTTGGTAAGAGGCATGTTACTGGGGCCACCAGTGTCTAACAGCTGTGTTTTCAGAGGACCACATGTTGAGGAAATGTGTGTGACTGTGTCTGTGTGTGTGCATGTGTGTGCGTGCACACAGGGGTGATAGTTAGCTAGCAAACAGGAACTTTCATTTCACAACCAGGAGCAGCTAGCCCTGAGCTTGGAGGGGGGCCCCAGACCAGCGGACAGCCTGACTTCAGCCCAGGGAGCCTTGAGCTGAGACCCAGCCACACCACGTCTGCCCTCTGACTGTGTGATGGCTCGGTGTATGCTATTTTCAGCAGCTAAATTCATGGTAATTTGTTACATAACAATGAACTCTAATAAAATCTTTCTGTACTAGATCAGACCGCATCTCCCGGGTCTCCGTGTCTTACTCATATCAGAGTGCATTTGGTGTTACTGACAAGTTTCTCTTGCATTAATGCCAGCCTCCTTTCATTCTCCTCTTGGTCAGTGTCCCTCTACTGTTTCCCTTGGG
Source organism: Ctenomys sociabilis (assembly GCA_004027165.1). Taxonomy (NCBI): domain Eukaryota; kingdom Metazoa; phylum Chordata; class Mammalia; order Rodentia; family Ctenomyidae; genus Ctenomys; species Ctenomys sociabilis. The sequence continues at coordinate 21,205 of PVKA01036607.1, forward strand.
TGTATACATAGTGATTCCAATCCGCTCCACACACAGGGCTCTCTGAGCTCTCCCAGAACCACACTATCTTCTCCCAGCCCTCCTTGTGAATGCTCCAGGGCACATGTCACTGTGAGGCCACCGCTTCTGTCTTTCCAACTGGCCTTCAGAGCTTCCAAAGCTTAACCCCATGGTTATTACATAACAGCAAGACACAAGCCCAAGCAACTTGCTGCTGGGCTTTTAAATATAGCAACAGCAGCAATCTTTTCTGGGCTTGAGGACAAGCTACTTCAAATGTTTCCTAATTTCAGCAATTTTCTGGTCTGTAGAATAAGAAACCTAAAATTGACTTCCAGGGTATTTAAGTACAGTCACAGAAAACCCACCCCTTGCTCTGCTGCTGCTGGTGAATGTGAGGGCCCTGGCGTGGGGTGGACAGGGGTGGAAAGTTGAGGGGGTGGAAGGTGGAGGGGTTGG
>PVKA01036608.1:0-21663 GCA_004027165.1 Ctenomys sociabilis
TTGGATTTCCTCTGTATATTTCTGGACTTGTTTTGGTATTTCAGATCATATGACTTCAAAAAGTTCTTTTTTGATTTCAGAACTTATTTCTGCTTTGAGTTCCTCATGATCTTTCTGTTGTTGTTTCTTTGCTTCAGATGCTGTTAATTCATATATATCAGTTGGAATAGTGCTCTCTGCACTTGTTCTGGGTGAGCATCATTTTTCCACCCAATGTTTGTGGAATTCATTCTTTATTTCAGATTCTATGTATTCAAATATTTCTTTTTTAAATTGGGGAATTACTTCTCGTTTTATTTCCTCTATAGCTTTCTGCTCTTGTTCCTTTGCTGCTGTATCTGTTACTTCATTCGTTGCAGCTGAGCTAGTGTCCTCTGCCTTTCCTGATGGACTCGAGGTCTGGGATTGCATTTTCCCCCTTCTCCTTGTCATTTTGTATAGCACTGATCTTTGACCTTTGGTGTAGAGGTTTGGTGCAGCTATAACCTTAGCTTGTTATGAGATTTGGGTGCCAGTCTATTAAGTTTGAGATTTTCCAGGTATGCCTATCCTGGGTCTAGCTGTTTTGTTCAGTTCCTTTTTTGCTGCAGCTCCTTTGGTTCCCCTATGTTGGTTCCCGGGGTCAGCCCTCCTGTGTCAGGCAGGGCATTCCCCAGGTGGGCGGGCCTGGGCTTTGGTGGGTTTTCTGGGCTCACAAAAGGATAGTGGATGATCTATTTCACTGAGTAGGCTGTACTGAGCCGGCCAGCTTGTGCTGGGTCCGGGTCTACAGGCCGTAAATCAAGAAGGCTGGGAAAGGTCCCTCTGGTGCAGTGGGCCTGGAGCCCTCACTTATAGGCCAGGCTGTGCTGGGTTTCGGTCCATAGCGTGGGACCGTGGATTGCTGAGAAATGTCCCTCCGGTGTGGCAGGCTAGGAGTTCTGACTCCAGGCCGACCTGCACTGGGTCTGGTGCTGTGGGGTGGGACCAGTAATCACCTGGAAGTGTTTCTCTGGCCCCGTGTGCCTGGAGCTGTCACCGGGCCACGTGAGGTGACAGGTAGCTTAATCACTGGGATATGTATCTCAGGCATGACGGGCCTGAGATTCTACACTCACTGACCTTTGATGCCCAGAGAATCGGGGAAATTCCCACTCAATCAGTGGGCTTTAGGTCAGGGGATCAGAGGAGGTGTTGGTGAGTGGGACCTGAGGTTTCAGGCCAGTAACTGGCTTGGAGGGGTTGGGGACAGGGATCCGCGTAGCGCGTGTGGGAAGAAGCCAAAGGCTCTCCCTCAGACTCACCACACTCTCACTGATCTGGGAAGCCTGGTGAGTCCTGTAAATTCGCTCTCGCTGGGAGAGCTTGGCGCAGGATCCAGGAGTCTGCTGGAGTCAGCCACTGTCTCAGGCTGGTCTCTGGGGCTGGGCAGGCGCAGGCGGGATGGAGCAGGATGGCGGAGTCGTCCGCGCTGTCTCTGGCCGGTCTCAGGGGCTGGGCGGTGGCGGGTGGGATGGAGCAAGATGGTGGAGTCGGCCACGCTGTCTCTGGCCAGTCTCAGGGGCTGGGCAGGGGCGGGCGGGATGGAGCAGGATGGCGGAGTCCTCCATTTTCTGAAATCCTCTTCAATCTCTTTTTTTCAGAGTACTGTTATTTTTACTATATAGATATTTTACTTCCTTTGTTACACTGATTCCTATGTATGTTGATGGTTTTCTTTTTGGCAGAACCAGGGATTGAACTCAGATCCTTGTACTTGCCAGAGAAGGACTTATTCTACTGAGCCATCTTCCTGGCCCCTGTATGTTGATTTTTGGATGTTACTGTGAAATTTCCTAATTTCTCTCTCAGTAAGTTTGTTATTTGTGTACAGGAATGCTGTTGATTTGTGAGTGTCGACTTTGTTTCCTGCTATGCTACTAAATTGGTTATTAAATCTAAATGTCTTTTGATGGTGCTTTGGGTTCATCTATGTAGAGTATCACATCATCTATGTAGAGTATCATGTCATCTGCAAATAATGATAAGTTCATTTCTTACTTCCTATCTTTATTCCTGTCTTTCTAATCTAAGTGCTCTAGCTAGTATTTCTACAACTATACTGAATAGGAGTGGTGTCAGTGGACATCTCTTTTTTTACCTGACTTTAAAATGCAAGCTTTCAGGTTTTGTCCACTTACTATGATTGTGGCTGTTGGTTTGTCATAGATGACTTTTATCGGATTGAAGTAAAAACCATCTACTTCAGTTTTCTGTAGGGTTTGTTTTTTTTTTATCATGAATGAGTGTTAGACTTTGTGTTCGACTTTTTCTTCTTTGAGATAATCATGTGATTTTTGTCTTTGGCTCTGTTGATGTGGTGTATTACACTTATGGACTTGCATATATTGGACCATCCCTGCATTCCTGGGATAATTCCCACTTGGTTGTGATATATAATCTTCTCAGCGATTCATTGCATTATGTCTGCTGGTATTTTCTTGAGAATTACAACTATATTCATTAGGGAAATTGGCCTGTAGTTGTCTTTTTCAGCTGAATCTTTCTCTGGCTTGGGTGTCATGTTAATAATTGTCTCCAGGAATGAGTTTGGGGTAATTGCTTTCCTCTCAATTTAATTAAAGAGTTTGGGAAGTATTGGTGTTAAATCATGTCTAAATTTCTTGTACTATTCATCTGTGAATCCATTAGGACCTGGGCTTTTCTTTGTTAGTAAGATTTTAATTACATTTTCAATTTAATTCACTGATATTGATTTATTTGAAATTTTTATATCTTTCTCATTGAACTTTGGTAATTCATATGTATCTAGGAATCTGTCTATTTCTTCTGTGCTTTCTAACTCATTATAGTAAAGGTTTTAAAGTAAGCATCGATGATCTCCTGGATTTCCACAGGACCCACTGAGTTTTCACTCTTTTTATTCCTAATTACATGAATGAGAATCTTTTGTTCCACTTTTGATAAGGATAGAAAAAGGCCTATCAATTTCATTTAAGTTTTAAAAGAGCCAACTCTTTGATTCATTTATTTTTATTTACTTGGTTTCAGTTGCATTAATTTCTGCTCTGATCTTTGTTTTTTGTTTTATAATTTTATTTTTTTATTTTTAAATTCATTTTAATGAGAAAAAAAGAGTGCAACGAAGCACTTTCAAAACAAGTTAGTAGGACAGTTTTAATAATTAATACATTGAATACTGTTTTCTTTGTAGTAGTTATTCAGAGTACAAGATGCAGACATGCTATCTTGTTTAAATAATATTAGTACAAATGTTTCTTCTCATTGTACTAATAGAAGGTAGCTGTATATCCATCTTGTTTTTTGTGTGTGTGTGTGCGTGTATGTATGTGTGTGTGTGTGTGTGTGTGTATACATATATATTATTTCACTATAAAATGGTCCTTTATTTATATACCTCTTTTTTGTTTTGTTTTATCAGAGATGGGTGTTTCATTTTTGTTGGAGAAGCTGCATTTGGAGAAGTCTTTAAAGGATTTCATAGTTGATGCCAGACCAAAAATTGTAGGAACTGGAATTCAGAGAAATGCCCCAATATGGTCCAGTAGTCCATAATAGCAGTGGGTTATCCATAGAACTGACAATTGTTTGCAGCTGTTAACTTGAGCCTTTTACAGCTCAGCATATTAATATGGCATTATTTTTTATACCTTGTGGTTATATTTTTCTGCTGGACAGTTAAGACCAATTTAAAGCAAGACCTATATAAGTAAAAATGTAGCTTTTGTATCTGATTTTTGTAGTTTCCTCCCCTGTATGGGCTTTGGGACTTATTTATTCATTTACTAGAAACCTCAAAAACTCCACCAAAACTCTGTTTAAAAAATTCCATTTATTTTTTTAAAGAACACAAAATAAGAACAATAAAAAGCATTAGGAATGACACAAAATTTGATAAAACAAAACGATAAGAATTTAACAATGTTTTCTATATTGCATAATTCTGTCTTCTAATTTGTTGTTTAGATTACCAGTAATAAATGTGCAAAATTGGTTTTTAAAAAGGCAAGAACAACAAAAAAGATATAAGAGATAAAAAGAAAAGGGCCAGCCAAATAACTCAGTGGGTTGAAGTGTCTGCAAGCTGGTGCAAGGGTCAGGGGTTCTGTCCCTGGGCCTGCCATGCTGGCCCCGCCCCCACGGCACACTGAGGTAACAGTTGAGACTGGCTGTAGTGGTGCATGCCTGTAATCCCAGCTCTGGGGAGGCTATAAACAGGAGAATCACTATGAGTCCAATCTAGTAGTGAGGCCTTGAACACCCTGTAGACCCTTCCCTAAAATACAGGGGAAAAAAAGAAAAAAATAGTAAAATGAAAAAAAAATAGGCATTTTTGAAAAGGCCAGCAGACTTCGCCAGTACCATTGTTCCAATTATCATAGATAGATAGGTAGATAGATAGATAGATAGATAGATAGATAGATAGATAGATAGATAGATGATAGATAGATAGAGAGAGAAAAAACAGTTGTACATTGTTTGCCGCTTCAACTTCTTCATCTGAAAAGTGCATATTCATCTCAGAGGTCCATTTTTAGATGAGGTCTTTAGATTTGGAAGGTCTGGATTTTACTCAGTTCTTTATGTCTTCTAGATATTAGTGCTTTTCCTGAAGACAGCATGACAAGATTTTTCCCACTCTGTGGGTTATATTTTCACTGTGTTGATAAACTTCTTGCTGTTCAGAAGCTTTCTAGTAAGATGAGTTCCCAGTTGTTGATTCTTTGTAGTATTTCCTGTGAAGTCAAGGTTTTGTTCATTAAGTCTTTGCCTATACCTATGTCTTCAAAAGGACAAAAGAAACAAGAGAAAAAGATAATCTCTCTCTCTCTCTCTTTCTATCTATCTATCATCTATCTATCAAAAAATCACTGTAATTTTGAGAAATGCAAATTAAAAGAGAGCTCAGATGCCATCTCACCCAAGAAAGAACAGCTCCTATAAGAAATCAACCAGCCCATCTTTGACAGGTCTAGACAAAAAAAGGGGTATACAAAGGAAGAATCATGATGTGTGTGTAAAAACAGTACAGTTAGGATAAATATGCAGTGCTTCTGCATAATTCTAGGAGAAGCAAGATTTGCACTAATGGTGGTTGGACAAGATATTATGTTGGCTTCTAGAACTATGGACAACCACTAGGAAGAAAACAAGGTAGAAAGTATTAATTATTGAAAGTATTAATTATTATAGAAAGTATTACGTATTAATTCAGTTATAAAAATAAGTATACAGCTATACTCTCTTAATTCACTGATTAGAGACATCTGCTATAATAATGTCAGTAAGTATAGTATCATGTGTGTACCTTGTATGATACCAAAACATTACAAAAAGTTTACAATGTATTAATTTATCAAATCTGTCCTGTTAATTTGTCTCATTGCTATTTGTTCTTCAATAATAAAAAAAAAAAAAAAGAAAGAAAAGAAATCAACTGGGAACAAATTCTGGTAGGGCGGTGGGAAAAAAGAATGCTTCTTTATTGTTGGTGGGACTTTAGACTGGTGCAATCAGTGTGAACATTTCTCATAAAACTAGGACTAGAGGTGCCCCTGGACTTAGTTATTTCCTTCCTTGATATTTTACCAGAAGAATTACAAGCATTGTACCACAGTGATATATGTGCGCCCATGCATGTAGCAGCGCAATTTGTCATAGCTAAATCTTAGAGACAGCTCAAATGCCCATTGACCATGGAATGGATAAAAAAGATGTGGCTGCTTTTTATACAGTGGAGTATTGCTCAAGCTTAGAAAGTATAAACTTGAGTTGTTATAGCTGAAAGCATCTGTGTAAGATTTTTCCACTATATCTTTTCACTCTTTTAGTGATTTATTGACATATTTATAGCCAAATGCACCTTGAGACCACATACTGAAATGAAATAAATTGTATATACATATGTAAATATTTATTTTTGCTTTACAATAAAAATGAAAGTATAAATAAGAACAAAAATGTATAGTAGATATTGTGAAATAAGAAGACATTATTCAAGAGAAAAGGGACAGGGAGACAGGCGAAAAGAGGAAGGGAAAACAAAAATATAAAATAAAATCAACACAAAGCTTTATAAATATTTAGAGGAAGATGGGTTCAAGTGAGGGGGAATGGATAAAATAGAGAAAACAAGACATACCACATACAGGTACAAATTCCCTACAAAGACTATGGTCCTTATGTATATCTAAATTGTAACAATAAACTTTATTTTAAAAACCAGGTCATTACCACACAAGCTAATGCTCCATGTCCATGAGTTTCACATATAAGGACTCAGCCAAATTGCTATGCAACTTTCAATATATATATATATATATATATATATATATATATATATATATATATATATATATATATTTCTTTACAATGTACTCATTGAGAAAAAGAAATTTGGAAAAAATACCATTCACAATAGCACCAAGATAAATTAAACACTCAGGAATTAACCTAAGAAAATGAAAGATCTCTGCACCAGTTCTCTAGTGCACTAGGAACCCCGTGACAAGAGCAGGGTAGCATGAGAAAGGACGATACTTAAAATATTTTCAATCAAAATACTCACAGTGTTCTTCCCAGAACTGGAGAAAACAATCTTAAAATTGATATGAAACCAGAGGAGACCCCAAAAGCAAAAAACAAATCCTGGAGAACATGAGAAAAATGAGAGCCATCCCTCAATCAAGTCTTAAAATTATATCTCAAAGCTATAGTGCTAACAACAAGGCATCCCTACGAAGTCAGATGTGAGGACCAGTGGAGCAGAACAGAAGATCCAGGCTCAGCCTGAAGCACGTCCAGCTGTCTGATCTGTGACAAAAGGGCCAAAGCACACATGGGAGGAAAGATAGCCTTTTAGATAAATAATACCGGGGAAACTGGCTAGAAAAGTGTATTTAGATGCACATCTACTCCAGTAGTTACTAAGCTAAGATCAAAATGGATCAAAAAAATAAATACTGGGCTGGGGAGATAGCTCAGTAGAATAAGCACTTGCCTGGGAAGTACAAGGGCCTGAGTTCAGTCCCCGGTTCTGAAAAAAAAATATTTTGGGTAGAAATAAATATGAAAATATGAGCACAACCTGCTGAAAGATAAAATAGATAAAACTCATATATAGCACATTCTCTTCAGAACTAACCCACAGGACAGGAGCATGATGGCAGTCACTTAAAATTCATGGAAATGAAACCTATAAAAAAGAAAACAGAATAGTTAGTGTTTTCTGTTTGCTTAATTTAAGGCAATACTAGAGCAAAATAAAAAGAGAGATAATGATGAACATAGAGATCTTTTGCAAAATCACATGGCACCAAGAAATGGAGGTGGAGGTGAAAAAAAGAATAAACATGTGCTATTGTGTTAGTTACTTTTCTCTCTTTGTTGGGAGAAAATACTCAACACCCCAAATTAGGGAAGGAAGGCTTACGTAGCTCAGTTTGTGGTGGTCTCAGTCCAAAGTCATCTGGCTCCAAGGCAGAGCGGCACAGGCAAAGGGCAGGTATTCATAGTGGGGAAAACAGCAAAACCAGAAAGGGCAAAAGGGCAGGCCACAAGAGCAAGCCTCTTCGATGCCCTTATGTTATGTGCAGACTAACATGGCACTCACACTCATAATTCCGGTATTGGGACCTGATTCAATCACAAATTCCAGAAGCCCACCCTCTGACTACACAAGGTTTTGGGAGGCATCCAGACACAAACCGCAGCAGCTATGTACATGTACCATCTCCCCATGAAGAATGCAATCTTTATGCGCTGAAAACATTATTAATAAAAGTTAAAATTCATAAAAGGAAGACAAGCAAATTTTACTGTCAGTTTATGAGACTCAGTTTATGGGGAAGAAAAATTCTGAGTGATACATAATACCCTGATATAGCATTCTTATTTTAAAGGATTATCTATGATGATCTGAAAATAGTGACAAAGTACACCAAGTACATAGCATCTTCCTTGTCTCTAGTCACTATTTTTCAATGTCCTTAGCAGCCCACTTTACCCTAACACAGCTGTCTGTTTGATCCATGGCCATCCTGTGTCTCTCAGAAATTCTTTTATTTTCAAGACGAGAAAATGCCCTCCCACCCGGATGGACACACCTTCAGCACGAAGCCTAGGTCAACAGAAGAAATCCTGTGGAGCAGTACTGTAGTGAGCCCTGAACGCTTAGGAACCCTCAGGAAAGTCCCATAGTCATGTGTGTCTTCAGTTTCCCAAAGCCCATGTGTTAAGTTTGGTCTTCACAGCAACACTACTGAGAGGTGCTGGGATTTTAAAGAGGTAAACTTGTATCACTGAAGAGTGTGTCCTCTGGTATATTCTTTGCCATTAATTTTGTTCTGGCCATGAGTGAGTGGTTATGTTCTACACACTTTTTTTTTCAATTAATCATCAAATGTTGCTTTTTATTTTTTATTTTATTTATTTATTTATTTATTTATATTTTATTGAAATACAAATGTGAATCAGACAGTTTCAAGACACTTTAACCATGAATTAATACATTGCAAACTGTTTTCATAACGTTTTGGTATTGTACAAGGTGCATACATGATATTATATTTACAGATATTATTTTAGCAGATATCTCTTATTAGTGAATAAAGAGTGTAGCTGCTTACTTATCTTATTTTTTTATACCTGAATTATATCAAAGATTCAATAATTATTTACCTAGTGGATGACCGTAGTACTAGAAGCCGACATAATATCCTGTCCAACCATCATTAGTGCAGATCTTGCCTCTCATAGAATTATGTAGAAGCACAGCGTTATCTATCCCAACTGTACTGTCTATACACACACATCATGACCTTTTCTTTCTACAACCCTTCCTTTGTCTACACCTGTCAAAAGTGGGCACTCCATTGACATTCAACTAACTTAGGTGCTTGAACTCGACACCACAATCCAACACAGTCCAGCATTCTACAACCATAGTGAGTTATTCAAAGAAATTGTCAACCATAGCCATTTACAGCTCAGCTTAATATTATGAGCTCACGATGTATACTTCATTTTTATACTTTTCTGCTGGATGGTTAAGACCTAGATAGATCAAGACTTTTATACCAACACATGAACTTTATATTTCCTATGTGGTCAGTGAAGTCCTCTCAGGGTTTATCTTGTAGTCCTGTACATTATTCTGTAGATCCTCTGTCTGTGTCATCCATGTGGATGAGTCACGGCCAATGCTTGACCAGTTTGCTTTCTGTGAGAGCTTGAGAGAAAGTTTTCTCTTCATGTGACTCTCCCCAGGCACACTTTAGAACTTCTATCTCTTTCCTCTGTGGCGCCATAATCTCCTTGTTCAGAAAATTTGGAGCTCACCTGAGTTTCATGATGTTGCAGTACAGGTTCTCCTATGTCCTGAGTCTTCGCTGACCTTGAAAGGCTAGGGCCGAAATGTTGGCTGGCCTTGTGGCTCTTCTATTTCTCCAACTCTGACTTGTGATCTTAGGTTGTTAACCATCCAGAAGAAAAGCTGATTAGTATCCTGTAGCATATGCCATTCACTTTGCCTTATCTGACTCAATTGATTTTACTTGTTGTACGTTACCTTTTGTATTTCTGCTTTTCAAATGTTGCTTTTTATTACAATTTAAAATACAACCAACTTTATTCTTTTATTTTTTTATCTTAAAGAGAATAAAAAATAAGAAACAAAAATGGTACAGAATTTTAAAACAAGGTGATAGGAAATCAACAGTGGTTATTATACTGCATATGGCTGTTATCAAAATAGTGGTTCGGGCCATTTTATTTACTTTTCTACAATGACGTGCTGTCTCCTCATAGGCCCCAGAAGCAATGAGTTCACGTGAGTGTAATATGGAACTTGCAAAATGGTGAGCCAATAACCTTGTTTCTATAGTTTGATTACTGCAAGTATTTTGTTATAGTGACAGAAAGCTAACATTATTCATGGGTAACACCCACCTCAAAATATTACATATTTTATAGAATGAAAGTTATTTTAGAACCATGCCCTTTGAATATTAATCAGAAAATCATGTCACAAAATACATAGTTTTAATGGAGTAAGACATTTTCTTTGGTTAGATTTAGGTGCTTTGTGTAAAACACTTTTTCCAGAAGCCAAGGTGATATACATGACATCATAATGGCCTGTTTGAAAAATAAGGAATCGGAGATGAAGAGCTCCAAATAGCACCTGAAGATGTAGGCAAAGACACTTAAACCTAAAATCTGACTGGTAGAGAGGAGATGAAACCTCCATTCCAAGGCTTCCAGCAAACATTACCTTCTGACTCTTATTAATGGATCTAGAAGGGAAAGACCAAAAAGCCTTGCAGATGCACAGAGTGTGCAGTGGAATGGAAGCCGTGTGTGTCCACTAAGGAGGGCACAGGAAGACATGGCAACTTCGCTGTCCTAACACAGCGTCACTCTGAATTTGTGCATCCTTAGGTTCTTTCCCATGAAAAACAAGAAACTCCCCTAGACCCCATCTGCAACCTCCCCTGCCACCACTGATGCCACAGCTAGAGGGCCAGGGGCTTCAAAGGTGGGAGCAAAGCTCCGTGGTAAGTTTAGACCACCTCACATCGGCCCTCACGACGTTCTGCTTCTCAGCGCTTGGCTCCTCCCACAGGACAGTAAGTCACAGTTTATTTTTATGCCTTCTGTACTGGTCTCAGCTTTTATGGCCTATGGCCAGGTCCCTCATACATCTCTACTGACCTACCAGGCCACCCTTATAAAAGTGACCAGATTTTGATTCTTTTGGCTTATACAAGATTTTGATTCTCCTGATTTACACCTGCCACAAGAAATCCTGGCTCTTTGAGGAGACCTCTTTCTGTCAGCAGCAGATGTGATATTACCTTCATTTCCTGTCCCAAGTCAGTCTGCCTGATTCTACTGCCATCCTAGCAGAATAATAAAGTCAATGAAATTGAGGTCATGGTTTTATTCATCATGGTGTTATTATGTACACTTGTAAATTTATGTGTATGTGTATATGTGCATACATGTAGCAGTTATAAACTAGTAATAGATAATAATTACCAGAATATTTTCTCCTTTTTTTTTTTTCAGAACTGGGGATTGAACTCAGGCCCTTGTGCTTGCAAGTGAAGTGCTTATTCCACTGAGCCATCTCCCCAGCCCCAGGCAGAATATTTTAATTTACTATCTTAGTGCTTTAGTAACTAAATTTTACAGTATTAACTGATATCAATACTAATATATGCATTGCAATAATATTAATAGATTTTTCCATATTAACATATAATGTAGATAATAGAAAATACATGAACACCAGCAAATATATCAAACACACCAGCATGCATGCACTTATATGCATTTAATCTTAAACAATGGCCACTCTTCCTAAATAAATCATCATTAGATGGCTGTTAGCCTTTCAATAATTTCTACGGTTCTGAAAAAGTTGATTTTGACAATTTATGTCATTTTATTCATCATTTTTATGAAAGACTAAATTTTTGTAGGTCTTTAGTATGTCATCCTGAAAATTCTTCCAAGATACAGTTTGTTAAGCAATCCTATACTGTGACAGAGGAGAATACAAAATTAATGTATTCAAACAAGAACAAGCTGGAGTTGCCTACCTGGAAGGTGCACAATGGATAGGAAGTTTATCACTCAGTGTTTGGCTCCGCCTGAAGGCAGGAACCATCACGTCTACTTCATCAGGGAGGAACTGAGGAGTGGATCGGATAGGGACATGTGAGTGGTAAGGGGCAGGTCCAGGCCTGGGAGAGAGGATACTGGGTTTTAGCCACTAACCTACACCTGTGGACGAAATGATGAATTTAGAATTTGGAAAGCTTCAACAAGTTCTCCTTTTTGCCCCACTGAATTTAACAGTGAAAGTCAGTAAAAATGATAGGTTTAGACAAGACATTTTACCAACTTGTTTTTCAGTATTTGGGATTGAACCCAGGGCCTTCATACTGAGCAACATCACCAGATTCCCAGCCTCTTTCTTGGCTTCTGTTTTTTGTTTGTTTGTGTTGTTTTAATACAGGGTTTCATTAAGTCAATATGCTGCCTGTGCTAGTCTCAAACTTTCCCTTCTTACCTCAGCTGCCCTGAATTCTGGATTACAGATATGCACCACCATACATAAGGAAGAAAAATGACTAAATTTCACATCATAAAGCACACACTTGAGAATATGTTTGGAATCAAAGAAACTTTAGCTTCTATGATTCAACTATTTCAAATTTCCTACCCATGAGAAAAGTCAGGTGGGAGTCTGCCTTGCTTTCTGTCAGAGTTCCCAAATTATATCCTATGCAGAAAAAGGAGGAGGATGCAGATTCAGAACACAGGAGTCCTTACTAACGCCTCGTGGACACGTGGCTAGAGGCTGTTGAAACTCATTCGGATGTGAGCCAATTCTGGAACAGAAAGGATAAGACTTTAAATAGGCAGCTCCTTAGGCAAGTGATCTTTATGGTTTGCTATGATTGTACATGCTGCTTACTCAATAAATCCAGCAAAATATAAAGACTTCAGCTTAAAAAACTGCAGAATTTGTAAATGTGCATTTTCAAATTTAACTTACATGTCATGAAATCTGCGTTTACACTGGGAAACATTAGTCCAGAAGCTATTTTCAATTTTAAAGTCTGTATTCCAACATTTGCTTTGAAGGTACTTGTGGTATAAACATAACAGTCAGGACAAGAACCTGTGTGGACTGCAGGACTTTTAAGCCTACTGCTTTTCTGTTCACTTGGAATGTAGAAGTAAGATGATTCTGTCATTTCAAATAGTAGACTGTTGATAATGGAATGCCACTTTTCTTACCTCTTGTTCTTTTAGAAAAGACAATCCTAGAAGTCTACATGAGAAGAATGATAAGTTAATAGTGAGAAATTCAACTTTCATGAAGATGAAAATTTTAAGCTACTACATTTTGATAGAATGATAGAATAAAAAATAAAAGAGGCATGTTTTGTATTAGAAACAGCAATTTTTTTTTGCAAATCATGAAAACTAGAAAGTTAAAATTGGCTCTCTGTATTTCCATTCTCTTTCTGGTATTTGCCCTCTCTGACTTTTCTTAGAGGTGGAAAGGACAGAGGAGCTCTGCGGTCAGACTGCCTCATACGAGTGCGCCTGCCCAGAGGGCTGCTTTCTGACCCCTTCATCTTTTGCCCCTAGCTGTTATATTTACTTTCTATTTCAAATGATTCTGAAATTATTTTAGTCTTCCTCCTCCCAACCCCAATTGTAATAAATCTGGAAACAGAAAAATCTTTGCAAGTGTACTTTATATGCCTTTGCCTTTCATGTTTAATTCTTACACAAAACTCCAAAGCTAAAAGAAGTGGTTGAAATTCTTTTTTAAAAATCCATATTAACACAATTAGTTGATCCTTAAGGGAAACATTTTCCAAACACATGGACACTGATGAGAATCACACATTTACTCAAAGAATCAGTGGATCGACACATGGGAATGACGTGCACTCCATTGTCACATCCAACTTTCATACACAAATCAGTTTACTATATGTGGTTTGTTGGCTTCATTACATTTTTAGAAATGTACTGATCATTTAGTAGAGTGTGCCCTGGCTAAGGCCAGGAGGGTCATGGAGACATGGCCTTGCTCCTAAACCATTGCTGCCCAATGCTGTTCCTTTGATTTGTTTCCCAACCACCATGAGCTAAGAAGGTTTCTCAGCTTCCCATATCCAACATGAGATCCTTGCCTTGAGCCAGCTGACTGTGGACTCAATGCCCCTAAGTCCTGAGCTAAACTAAACCTTTCCTCCACACAGTTATTGTGTCCTCTAATGAGGACCTGATTAATATACCATGTTATAGTTTTATAATTCTTCATATTTTGCTATATTTATGATTACTCTTGGCATGAAAACCACAGTGTTTGTATAATAAAGGATAATAGCTCAGTTATGAGATATGAAGACAAAAGAGACCCTAGTTGGACAATTCAATTTTATAAAAGAATTGAGTCATTCCATCCTTCCAAAAAATTCATAGCAAAAGGAAAGAACACCTGGGATGGGAGGAAAGAGAAAAGAAGAAAAGATAAATATATATGTTAAGATAATTGTGCTACTAATTTCTTTTAGTTCATTGAAAGAACTAAAATTTTTTTAGTTCTTACATATATTTTTTTTTATCAATTTTGCATGCCTGTATCTGGTAATCTGAGCAACTTCTTTGAAGATAACAATATGCAACGCAACAACCATTGTTAATTTCCTATCATCTTGTGTTGAAATTATGTATTCTTTTTCTCTGTTTAAATTAAAAAAAAATAAATACAGAAATACATAAAAAGTGCTGGGAAATTAACCCAGAATGAAAGCTGTAAAAAATTGTGTAGTATATGTGAAAATAATTTATGATGTAGAACAAATAATGTCTACTATAGTAAAATGTTAAGAGAATAAAGATTCTATTTTGATGAATCCCAAAAATTTGAAATTAAGAAGTTGAGGAAAAAGTTGTAATTCTTTATCATGTTCATTATTAAATGTATTTTAAAACTTCTTCTGTGTTAAAAAGTAATAAATATTTATTACACAATTTGAATAAAGAATAACAATGATTTCGTAAGTTGGATAAAAGCACCTAAAATAAAACAAATTTAATTGCATTCTCTGTTAGACTTTAAATATCGGCAAATACAGGGAACATTGTGCTACATTTTTTACTTCATTATTATTTATTCACTGGTGATATTTTGAACTGTTCATAATACTTAATGATCAATTCAGATAAGAGCTTTCAAAATTTGACCTAAGATAATTTTGTCATTCAGTTAACAGGTTTTTAAAGCCTATTATTCATCTCCTCTAACATTTAAAAGTGGGTCTCTGTCATGGATTTCCTCTACACAAAGCAGAGAAAGTTGAGGTCCCTTTTATCCTGTGTTTATCCTGCCACACACGCCATGAATGAAGACTCAGTGCCATCCATGTGGGTGGCAGCCTCAGCAGGACATACTCTTCAGTCTGCACAGGACATGCTTCTTCTGACCATTTTGGCTAACTTCATCCAGAATTCAGGACAAGATCTTCTTTGTTTTTCTGTATTTTAGGTAAAGGTCTACAGGGTGGTCAGGGTTTCACTACTAGATCAGACTCACAGTGATCCCCCTGTTTAAAGCCTCCCAAGAGCTGGGATTACAGGCACGTGCCACCATGTCCAGTCTCAATTGCCCAGTCTCAGTCGCCATCTCAGTGCACCACGGGGCAGAGCCAGCCCAGTAGCCCCAGGAATCAAATTCCAGGGCCCTACGCCTGTTTACAGGTGGTTTAATCTGCTGAATTATTTGGCCAGTCCTAAGATTTTCTAGTAATACTTGGACACTGGTGCTTTTGAACACTGGCCTAAGCCAGCTGGGAATCTTACACGGAAGAACACTCCACTCCTTGCACTGCATGTAAGATCTTACCATACTCTTCATGTGCACTGTTCACTTGGTCAGTGATGTAATCCCAGTATCCCCGAGGCCAATTGGCATCGTGCTGAATGTGATGGACATGGACACAAGATTTACGTCAACACAACAGACTGTGAGCTTCTGACTTGGATATTTAAATATAAATTATCCCTGAGGGTTTATCATCCATATAGCTCTTCACATAACTGTTTACTGCCAGATTATGGATTAAAACTAATTTAAAGAAGCATGATTTCTTTACATAGTATAAAATGAATAATTTAAATTAAATTAGATAACATAGTGTGCTAAGTTTCCATAGAGACATCCCCCAAAGCCTCCTGTGCTTAGAGGGGCTTAAGGAGGTGACTCAATTGCAGTGTCAAGTGAACTAGTCATTGATGAGTTATAGCTAAATGTGATTTGGGTGTAAAGACTGGTTGGAGGGAGCCAGGCATGGCCTGACTGGGTTTACCCCTTCCTCTTTGCTTGATCTCTCTCTCTCCCCACTCCCTCTACCTCTCCCTTTCCCTCTCCCTTTCTTCTCCTCTTCTCTTCCCTCTCCCCCTCCCATATCCCCTCTTCTCTCTCTTCCCTCTTCTCTCTCTCTCATCTGCCTGCTGTGCAACATAATCTGTTTCTTCTCTGCCACATTGCTCTGCTGGGGAGCCAGCAGAAAGTGTGAAGTGAAACCTCTAAAAACCTCTGTGAGCCAAAATAAACCTTTCAAGTGGTATCCATTTAAATATAAATGCTTTGGGTTTATCATTCTTTATAGCCAAGTAATGCTCCATTGTATAAAAATACCACATCTTTTTCAACCATTCCTCATGTGATGGGCATCTTCGTTGTTTCCAGTATTTGGCTATCACAAATTGTGCTGCTATAAACATAGGCACACATATATCACTATGATATGATGTTTTCAGTTCCTCCAGGAAAATTCCCAGCAGGGGGATAGCTGGCTTGTATGGGATTTCTAGTCCTAGTTTTTTAGGGAGTCTCCACACTGATTTCCATAATGGTTGCTCATAAGTGAAATAAACCACATCTGTAAATATCATATAGTCTCCCTAGTAATAGAACTCAAAAGAAGAAATACAAATAGAAAGGTATAACACAATTAAAAGGAAAGTGAGAACCTGAGGATTGGACAATGAGGAGAGGGCAAGGAGAAAAGCTGGGAAACAGGACAGGGGCAAAACCATATACTTATGCACACAAGATGGGTAAGACAATGATCCTGAGAAACATTAGCAGATTTTTGAAACTAGCAGTTAATTGGTAGGATTCTCACCCTGCTGATACCTGTGAACCAAGCAACTGCACTGAAGTTAGCAATGGGTAATAGAAGGGTCATGTTTGGATTGCCTGTCACTCTGGTATTCTAAGTATGTACTTCTTGTCATGACATCCCAATTATTACCATACTGTCTCTCAAGCAGAAGTTTTTTGCTTGGGCTGGGGAGATGGCTCAGTGGAATAAGCGCTTCCTTGGCAGGCACAAGAGCCTGAGTTCAATCCCCAGTTCCGCAAAAAAAAAAAAAAAAAAAAAAAAAAAATTAGTGCTTAAATATTTAAAAAAAAAAAAAAAAAAAAAAGAAGTTTTTTGCTTGTTTTTTTTTGAAAATGGGTAATAAATTAAAAAAAAAAAAGACAGAAGGAAAAAAAGTCACAGGACTGTCCTGTTACAATGCTGTATATGGTTAGATTTCTAAATTTCTGTATAAAAATATGTACTTGTTTATTCATATTCTTTAAACATTTTTCATTTTTTAAATTTTTATCTCCATATTCTGTAGGGACTTAAAGTTTAACATATCAATACTTGATGGAAAATACATGTTCCATGTTATGGCTAAGATGTTAGATATTTAGATAGACTTGAGGAGGGTTAATAACCTAAGTTTGCAGACCAAAAATTAGAGAAATAGAAGCTCTGCAAGGACAGCCAACATTTTGGCCCTAGCCTTTCAAGGTCAGTGATGACTCAGGACATAGTAGAACCTGTACTGTAACATCATGTAACTCAGTTGTGTCCCAAATTTTCTGATCGAGGAGATTATGAGGCCACAGAGCAACGTGATCAATGATGTATAGTGTGCCTAAGGAGAGTCACATGGAGAGAAAACATTCTCTCAGGCTTTAGCAGACAGCAAATTGGTCAAGCAATGGCCATGACTCATCCACATAGCTGACAAAAGATCTGAAAACTACAGTACAGGGTTACAGGATAAATCGTGAGGGAACTTGACTGACCTTATCAGATACAAAAGATACATTTCTTGTTATATAGGTCTTGCTTCATCTTGGTCTTAACCATCCAGCAGAAAAGTATAAAAATGACATACATAAAGTAAAGCCATATTAATATGCTGAGCTGTGAAAGACTCAGGTCAACAACTTCTGCAGATGACCCACTACTATTGTGGATTGCTGGACTGTGTTGGAGTATTTTGCTTAATTCACACACTTATAGTACTTACATGGCAATTGGAATACCCATCTCTAACAGGAATAAACAAAAAAGCAGGGATACAAAGGAAGGTCCATTCTGTGCCTGTATATACAGTATAGTTAGGATAGATATACACCTCCTTTCACTTAAATCAATGAGAAGATTTGTTCTAATAGTGTTTGGACAGGATATCCTGTCTGCATTTTGTAATATGGATAACCACTAGGAAAGTAACAATGTACAAGGTATTAAGTATTGAAACTGTCTATTAATCAGCTTTGAAGCTGTCTTATTGATATTTGTTTCTCAATAAAATAATCTTTCCCCTTTTGACTTGTGTTGGGAATTTTTTCTTAGTGACAATAAAGTAACTAAGATACATGTAGATAGTAGTAGGACCCATATTTTCCAAAAGTTATAATTTGTACTGAGTGAATTGACATTATGGTTCACTTATACTGTAACTCATAAAGTGCATTGAGTTCTATAAACTTCACGGCATTCTGCAATAATCAAGGAATAGAAGTCATTAGTCACTTGAAAATGGCTAAAAACATCTCTAGTTCTAAAGTAGACAGTTTATAGGGCTAAAGAGGTTGAACACATGTGGGTGTCTCTCTCTGATTACCTTATCTCCGTGAGTCATCTGTCACAGAAGTTGGGTCGCTAGAGGGGAGCTTAAGTGCCAGGCCTTTGTTCCTATTGACTGTTATCTCAAGGATGTTGCCTTAAATCTCAGCCTTTTAAAGTAAGTTGTAGTAGGATTATCTCACATATTATGATCTTGTAAGAAAACACTTTGTTATATAACAAATGCAGAGACATAAAGTTAATGTATTAAAATACCATGTAGGTAACAGATTAAAAAATAACAATCAGAGAGTATAGGCCATTGAGGAAATTCAGAAGTAGAAATAAAGGGGAAAAAAGAGGAAATTGAAAAGGTGAGCCACTTCCAAATCTTAGTTCTTTAAAGTCATGTTGTTTGCACTGAGCCCTAAATTTCCTGTATAACCTACCGAAGGTCAAATATACCCATGTTGGAGAGTGTTAGGTTTAGGGTGATAGCAGCATGGCAGAGAAAAATAAAGTGGCAGAATCCTTTATTAAGTCTGAAAATACGGAGAAGACCCAGGGCAGGGAGATGGGGGGTCTTCTGACTTGAGGCAGGATGGCTGAGACTGTATGCACTTTTGCTAGGGGCACAGGTTGAGGGGCAGGTTCAGTGACACACAAGGAGCTGATTGGGGGCTTCCTTGTGTGCCAGGGAAAGGCAAAAGAAACTGTATCCAGGGATGGAATTGGGAAGAAGTAGGAAGTGGTCATTGGGAAGATAAGTTGTTTTGGGGATTCAGCAAGTTGAATTAGAGCCATGATAATTAAGCAGTTTTTACTCAGGCTGGAACATATCATTTTCCTCTTTTAGTTGCTGTGAAGGGGGAGATGAATCTCTTAGACTGCATCCTGCTGAAGGAGGGCATCGTTTGGGGGATGAGAAGGTTGACAAGATGATGGTTTGTGCTCATACAGAAGCTAGTGCCCGGTGTTCCAGCCAGGAGAAGAAGTTTATTGTTAGTGAAGACTCACATCTGAGACTGAAGCAATCTTCTGTGGCACCTGAAAGTCATCTGGGAAAACGGTCCAGAATCTGGGTTGTGGAGAATAAAAGGACTAGCAGAAAGGTGGGAATCAGGAACTAGATGGAGGGCTGGGAAGATAGTTCAGTAAAATAAATGCTTGCCTGGCAAACACAAGGGCCTGAGTTCAACCCAAGTTCTTTATTCTTTATCTACTTCATCCCCTGGAACAACATCTCTGCCTTCTGTTTCTGCCTCCACTTTCCCTATAGATTCTGCCAAGGGAAGAGGGAGGAGCTGGCAGTGCATTGAGTTTGGGTACGTAGGATGAACACTGTGGGGAGAGAGGTAAAAGAGAAGTGGAGCTTTTGGAGGAGGTGTCTTCCCATGAGAAGTGTTGGGCAGGTTGGGATCACAAGGAAATTCTGAATGAAAAAACAAAAGTGTCTACAGTTAGCAAGGAATGGGTCCTGTGTGAAAGGGTCATGCAGGTCAGCCATCAACTCTCACTGTGGAGTCTGTAGATCTAATGCAATGACCTATAAACTTAGAGTGACATTACATGTACTCTCCACATTAGCATAAAAAGAATGCCCTACCTGAGATGTCCAGTGAGACTTAGGGCTCTGACAGAGATACCCTGATGGAGGTGTGTACCCTAAGCCCCATTGTTTTTCTTCAGTTGCAAGATCAAGCAAGTCAAGTATTGATGGATCTGGTTGTAGTGAATTTTCTTGTGAGGGCAGAGAATTGAATGACTTACCTACTCTCGTGGACAGAGCTGTCACATTTCCAGTGACACTTGAGCTTGCAGATGGAACTAAGTCCAGGTGATGACTGCAGGTTGGGACAGACTCATGAGCAGTGTCCTTTGCCACACTTGAAACATAGTGTTAAGGCACCCAGCCGTGGGCCCTTCCCCCATACCACCTCTGATATTCCCGATGCCCCAACCACAGCTGTGCTGCAAAGATTTAACCTTGACTGTCTGCCTCTGGCTGCGTACACATAGACCTTTGTTTCAGCTTGCTTCAAGGACTCTGCACTTTGTGCCTAGAATACCTTGGCCCAACCAGGGGCACTGTATGACTCCATTTTCCTACTACCACCTGCCAAGAACACCTTAGCCCAGAGAAGGACACTTTATGACTCACCTTCCCCACTCCCACATGCTCATTGCTCTATAAAGTGCCTGCCTCCCCAGCCATCGCTGCTGTTCAGGTCTGCTGAGCAGCCTGGCACATGCTAATTGTCGTCAATAAACCTCTCCTTCTGTGCCAGCTAATATGAGTGTGATCTTGTCTGGGTTTGAGGGTGCTTTTTTCCTGACAGATTTCTTGTCACATGGTCCAGGAAGATATTGGGTGACAGTATTATTTAGGTTCAGCATTACCTTACCATGATCCTGTTTGATGGGAGAGCCGAGTGTTGCAGTCAAAGTTGGCACTTGTGTCTAGTTGTTTTTTTGTCTCTATCATTAAAGACATGGAAAGTTAGATTAAGTAAGTCTCCCTTTGGGGTTTGAAGGCTAAGATCTGTTTCTTAAGCTTGAATGTCAGGAGGAGATAGAGATATAAAATAGAAATTAATAATGATTGTTCCTTCAGGAGAATCTGGGTCTAGATTAGTATACTTAGTTGGCAGCAATACACTTAATTATGAAAATTTTATCTGAATATTAAGCATCTTGAAATATAAAGTGTACCCAGAGAAGTGTTGTCTCTTCCCAAGCATGGATGCTCTAATGCTTAAATCACTGTAGAATATTAACAGACAACAGTTATATAATTTTACAGAGATCATTTGACATCAATAGTCATACATAGTGTAGCATAATTTATGAGAAAACCATATTTTAATTTTTTTGAATAACTTTATCTTTTAACCAATGACAAAATTATTGGGGATATCTCCCAAGAGACTATGGAGATTATTGCGGGTTCCTTATTAATGGACAAAGGCTGGCCACCCCTCTATCTGCGAATTAGGGTCCTATCCAATAATTTCTCTCCATTTTAAAGATTTTTGCTTAATTAGCTTAAAAGTTTTGATGATCTATGAGTAAACCAATTTTGATATCACTTAGAACAACTGATAATTCAGGAGAAAGCATGCTTTAAAGTCTACATTTCAAAGGCCAGGGAGATAGCTCAGTAGAATAAGTGCTTGCCTGGCAAGCTCAGAGTCCTGAGTTCAATCCC